>JAFVLL020022724.1:0-60789 GCA_021397915.2 Tor tambroides
TTTTTTGTATATTTCCTTGTGTTGTTTTCTATAATATTTGCACTGTCCATGGAGCGGACCTGACTCACATTTCACTACTGGTTATATACTCTCTTTATAATTGCGTATGTGACAAATAAAAATCTTGAATCTTGAATCTTGAATCTCCTCTTTATTTTTTTATTTGTTGCTCACAATCTGTTCAGTTTGAATTTAAGCTGATATGCAATATATCAACGTATTTTCAAAGTTTCAGTGTCAAATTAGGTATATGCGAGTGCTAAATGTGTTAAATTAACATTTCAGCGCTGTTAAGCATATTTAATAAATCTCATTTATTAGAAATATGCTAAAATTAGGCTATCCGTTCAATAATCTGTGAACCTAAACAGTGGATTTTGTATTTCTGTGAAGCCATGCATAAAAAGCCATCCATATGGTATTGTATGTATCGGTGTCTATTCAAATGTAAAAATGTATGAATATCTATGAATAATAATGAGAAGACTGTAAGAAATTATTTTTAAGGTAGACTGGGCAATAATGTAATTGACTAATCATTTAAGGTGAAGTGTGTAATTGCTGTGCCACTAGTGAAATTGCAGAAATAATTAATGTTTTCAAATAGGTTTCCCAAACACTTGTAGCTCCCCTTCTGCCATTGCTAGACCAAACTGATTGTCCCATCTAGCACCAGTGGTTCAAAAAGATATATATTTGACTTGCGTGTAGTTGTCTGTGCAGATTAAATTCTGAGTCAAAGAATCATTCGAACAGATCTGAGTCTTTGACTCAGACAGTAAAAGTAAGTTTAAGGCCTGACAAACCTGCATTACAGTTGGAACCACTCGAGTTCCCAGGTGTACCCAGCATGACGGCGGATCTAAAGCTTCTCTTTGCAGATGATTTAGCATTGCTAGAGCGAGCACTGCGGGACAGTTTCAAGTCCTGTGTTTGCTCTGTAAGACTTGGTTGTCCCAGTATCATTTGGGAAAAAAAGAAAATAATAGAAACTTTAGAAACCCAGAACCAGGTAAAAACTTCACAAACACCATTTGATTGCCTGAAATAGTTTGCATATACTTTCATTATATGAATATATAGACTTCAAAAGTTTGTTTGTTTGTTTTTTTAAAGAAATTAATAGTTTTATTCAGCCAGGATGCACTAATTTGATCAAAAGTGGCAGTCAGTGCATTTATAATGTTACAAAAGAAAAGCTGTTCTTTTGAACTTTCTATTCATCACTGAATCCTGAAAAACACTGTTTCACAGTTTCCACAAAATCATTGAGCAGCACAGCTGTTTTCAACATTGATAATAATCAGAAATGTTTCTTGAGCAGCATGTGACATTGAAGACTGGCGTAATGATGCTGAAAATTCAGCTTTGCATCACAGGAATTAATTATATTTTAAAATATATTTAAATAGAAAACAGCTATTTTAAATTAATTTAATATTTCACAATATTGCTGTTTTTACTGCATTTTAATCAAATATGTGCAGCCTTTGTGAGCAATAGGAGTCTTACTAATCTCAAATGTTTGAATAGTAGTGTTTGATTGGTTATAACTTTAATGATATGGATTTCAAGTGTAAATGGACTTATCATTGTCATCTTATGAAGCAATATTTATAAAGCACAGAAGAGAGTTATTTATTGAGAATCTGCACTGCAAGTAAGATTATCATTATCATGTGATACAATGTGAGGCATGCAGGTACTCTATTGTCAAGGTTATTATCTGTCATTTCAAGCAGTGATTTATTCTATTCTGCTTGAATTCCAAATTTTATTAAAGTCCACTAATGAGTAAATTAACAATCAGATCACATCTAGTGTTTCAGTGTAGCTACGACAAAATAGGGATGTCCAAAGCTTCACATTTTCAAAACTGATGTCTCATTAATCATGATAAAATGGAGTAGTAAAACTGGCTTTTTATGAAATTCAAATTCAGTGTCACCCCTATTTATTTATACCTAAGGTGTTTTTGCAGCACACAATTTTTAAAGTTTGAATTTAGACTGATAAGTACAATATCAAAATTTCATTGTCAAACTAAGTCACTGTTAAGCATATGATAATAAATCTAAATTTGTTACAAATGTGCTTAAATTACTTATCAAATCAATATTTTGTGACTCTACAGAGGATTTTGTGTTTATTTTTATTTTATTTTATATTTGTCTATATTACTATGATTATTTATTATATAAATCACAATAAACAGTTTTCCACCAAGTAATAGACAGTAGTTTATTTTAGCTAATTTGTTTGTGAAATTGTAGATTGATTTAGAGTATTATCATTACCTGTGACTCATCCAATCAGATTTTCTTGCACAGTAATGAGCCATCTTTGTAGTATTAGTATGCGTCTGATTAACATGCCAAATATAGAAGCTAACAGAGGTGTCACATATAGTGGCAGCGTGATCGTGTTTCTCGAGCAGCGTGTTTGCGGCTTTCTCTGCCAGCGATCACTGCCATCTGGCTTTGCTGAGCACGTCCTGAGAGGGAAGGTGTGGGCTGGGGCAATATCCCTCAGGCTGTGAGCGCCTCAGGTGCTCAGAGCGTCCAGTGTCATCCTGGGAATTCAGAGGTGTGTGGATGCGTCTGCGTATGTGTGTGATTAGGTAAGCCAACAGAGGGGTGATGTATAACATCATTTCCCTGGGGAAATGAATAGAGTGGAAGGCAATATGCTGCACAGCACAGGCATGCTAAATGAAATATGCATTAATTAATGCATGCAGTGCCAGGGATTCAGTCCAGGGGGAGGAGGTGGGGGCATGAGTGGCATCGTTCCAGCCAGACACTGACAATTAATAAAGAGAACTTGCTGGGGGCGTAACTTTTAACGGGAGCTGAGCTGAAAAGGCCAAAAGTTTGACCCGGTATAACTGAAGAAATGCAGACTAAGTGGACCTGCAGAGACATTATTTTCTTAATCAGTTTTTTGGCCTTAACATCCTTAATGCAAGATAAATTCACTGGAGAAGTAAAATTATGCTCAATTAAGTATATTTCTCATACCCCACTGGCAGTGCTTCTCGTTTTTCTTGTTCTTACCTCATTAGCAATTAAGAGTTTTTCTTATTTTAAGCATAAATGTCACAAATTTAGTTAAATTATTACTGTTTTTTTTAAAGTCTACTATTTGAAGCTTTGTAGTTAATTTTTAAATGTTCATGAAAGAAGTCTCTTATGCTCACCAAGGCTGCATTTATTTCACCAACACCACAGTAAAACAGTAATATTGTGAAATAGTTTGTAAATGTATTTTAAATGGTCATTTATTCCTGATTTTTCAGCCTCATTACTTCAGTCTTCAGTGTCACATGATCCTCAAGAAACATTTTTATAATTATCAATGTTGAAAACAGTTGTGCTGCTTTATAGTTTTGTGGGAACTGTGTTGTTTCTTCTGAACTTTAGTGTATACATCAGAAAATATAAAATATCGGAATATATAAATGAAATTGTCAAATAGTTTTTGTTTTGTTCAGTTTCACTGAAGTGAAAGTTTTTCTTCCATTTTTCCACAAAAAGAGTCTTAACATCGTTCTTTTCAATGTACGGAGAGCGATGTTGGTCGGTTACATGTCCTTCTAGTTTCAAAAAGAAGGGAAACACCATAAAAGACTTAGGAATGTAAGGAATATTGTGGATGAGTTGTATAACCGATTAAGCAACAGAAAGCGAGGAATGGTATGTAAATACGAGTAAGTTTGCTCAGTTTTGGGCAGGTGCCTGAAATGTAAGCACTGGCCATTGCATTCTCAATCCTCCATAAAGGTGTCAGCCACTGAATGTATGAGTGTGTTTGCAGGCTGAGGGAGCGCGGGGGAGTAACACACACTGAGAGAGATTAAAACGGTGAGTTTTATAAATGGGGTGCTCACAGATGGGTGCAGGGGTCATTAATAACCACCGGCTGATGGCATAGAGAGAGAGATAGAGAGAAAGACAGACAGAGGTGCTAGTAATTGTGATGCGAGGCTACCTTCCTGCTGGTGACCATAGAGAAAGTCCCATTATTTGTCATTTTCTTCTCATGTCTCTTTTATTTGTGTTTGCTTTTGCTCTCTGAGGATTTCCTTTGTAAATATGTTTCCCCTATGCGTGCCTGTATCTCTTTTTTTGATTGCTTTCTTAGCCACAGTAACATTTTATTGCTCACAGGTTGCTCTTTCATAGCTCAGGAGTTTTAATGAGTTTACAATTATGTTTGATTGCAGTACTTGGAAGGTAGTAGAGTAGATATTCCTCGAACAATCTGGTTAGTTTGTTCTAAACTCCTAACCTGTAAAACTTCTGCAACTAAATAAGCCTGAATCGCTTAGCAATTTCACTACATTTTTAGACTGTAAGATACATTTTTGTTCTGGTAAATGTTAAAGGCCTACTTGTTATGAAGTTAGAAAATCTGCTATTGACAAATATACACAAATTAGATGATTGTTGAAGTACAGTAAGAAAGAAAAGCTATGAAGTGAATGTGAATAGTAGCTCAGATCATTTTGTGATTGAAGGATGTTATGACAAATGCTTGAGTTCATACTGAGAACTCTTTTGACTTTTGATTGGAGACTTTGGTATCTTGGCCAACATGAATGCAGTTTGAGACTTTGTTGAGATCTCTTATGAAACTGCATAAGAGAAACATAGCAGATTATTTCTGAGGTATTTTTTCTCTCAGGATGAAGAAGTAGACTTCTGAATTTTCTGTCTATTTAATCTCTTTCAGTCTATAAGCAACAATTGAGATGTCTTTTGTGATTTATCTGTCTTGTGGGCAGCACTTTCCTGTCATTACTCTTCGTTTCTGTCTCAGACACATTTGGACGTACAATAATTTTCATCTGCCTGCATTATCATCTTTATTTCCCTTTTTCCTCTTCCATTCCTGTTTTCTTTATCTCTACTTCAAGCCTATGTGGTGTCAAAGCTCTCCCGTTTTTCATATTTAATGTATGCTAATCTGTGTTAAGTAATATTCATTCTGACAGTCATTTCACTCTCTCATGTCCTCTCACAATCTCACCCTGATGCAATTTTAACCCAAAACCCTCTGTGCCTTATTAGCCCATTTATACACATTTGCATCACAGTGTCAGAGGGTGAGAGATGTGGGAGAAAGAAAACTTTCAGATTCATTCTGGAAGAAACCATTTGCACAGGTTATTAAAAAAAATCTATGGGTTAAATTAGAATTTGGAGGTGGGAAAACCCATTTATCCGGTTTGGATCTTGGTGGTTGACAACCAGCTTCCCTCAGAATAATTGACTTGGTATATATATGGGTCAAATGTTTGTAATAATTACAATTTTTTGAAGTTTTTGAAAGAAAGAAGTCTCTTATGCTCTCCAAGGCTGCATTTATTTGTTAAAAAAATACAGTAAAATCATTTTTGCTGCATTTAAATGTTTGGGGTAAGTAACGAAATAAAATAATATGTATATATCCAGCTGGTATGGTCATATTTTCATCATAATGAATACAATTACCATACGTTTATAGAAATCTCTTAAAGCCTTACTGAGTTCAGTATTCTGATATAGATATGAACTCTTCTTGAATCTTCACTATCTCTCAGTGAATCACAGGCCTGTGTGCAGTAACCTCACAGTGTGGCAGAGGCAGTGCGCTAGGCTAGTTAGCATGCAGGTCTTGGGGTCTCCATGGTTCATGAAACCCCTCTCTGCCTCTGACAAGACAGGAGGCCCTCAGGGGCCCTTCATCCACACCACACTCTCCCCACAGACTCACATCAGCAGAATAATAGCAAGGTCTGTGCAAATAACTGTGTCCAGTATGGCCTTATTGATATGCTGCTGGTCAGCGTTGGACCTTTCATGTGAGAGTGAATGAAAGAGAATAATATAGTGTTGATATAGCTAATGGATTCATAGACAGAGGGATGGCCTCAGGAAGAGGTGCTAATGATAGGCACAGCTGTAACTAGACTGAACTCCAGGGTGTAATCTGGATCGATTCTCTGTAGTCTCTGTTTGGTATGATGTCCGTGTAGTTGATGAAGGGCATGTGGGAAATATTAACCTACTGTAAAAGAATGCAGTAGACTGCAGAATTTTTCTCAATTCAGTTCTAAATTCTGTTTATTGTCCTTAATTTGCATAACAAAAACTGTATTTTTATTTTATTTTATTTTATTTTGCATAGTACAATATTATGAACATGCCTGGATGATACTTCAAGTGTTTTTCCCCTTACATTTTGTATAAAACAATTAAGTGATAATGATTTTTTAAAGCACTTTCGGGCCAAATTTGAAGGCAGCATTCCATTTGTTCATTAAAGATTTAGTTTCTAATATATTTTATTATATTTTATTTTATTTAATGTTTAAGTTTTATTTCAAGTAACAAAAATAATAATTTCTTTTGTTTGTTTTAGTTACCTATTTAGTTACCAATTTTTAAACTCTATTGGAATAAGTTGTGAGTCACTGCTTTGTGACATGCATATTGTGCAGATTTTCAGCCTATACTTACGGTATGGTGACCCATACTCGGAATTTGTGCTCTGCATTTAACCCATCCAAAGTGCACACACACAGCAGTGAACGCACACACCCGGAGCAGTGGGCAGCCATTTATGCTGCGGCACCCGGGGAGCAGTTGGGGGTTCGGTGCTTTGCTCAAGGGCACATCAGTCGTGGTATTGAGGGTGGAGAGAGCACTGGACATTCACTCCCCCCACCTATAATTCCTGCCGGACCTGAGACTTGAACCCGCAACCTTTGGGTTACGAGTCCATCTCTTTAACCATTAGGCCATGACTTCCATGAATTTGTATATATATATATATATATATATATATATATATATATATATATATATATATATATATAGCTATAGTGTTTATATATATATATATATATATATATATATATATATATATATATATATATATATATATATATATATATATATATATATATATATATATATGTATATATATATATATATATATATATATATATATATATATATATACACAGACATACATCAATAAATATACACATATATAGATATATATATATATATATATATATATATATATATATATATATATATATATATATATATATATATATATATATATATATATATATATATATATATATATATATATATATATATATATATATATATATATATATATATATATATATATATATATATATATATATATATATATATATATATATATATATATATATATATATATATATATATATATATATATATATATATATATATATATATATATATATATATATATATATATATATATATATATATATATATATATATATATATATATATATATATATATATATATATATATATATATATATATATATATATATATATATATATATATATATATATATATATATATATATATATATATATATATACTGACATTCACTTCATCTATAATTCCTGCCGGACTTGAGACTCTGAACCCTAACCTTTGGGCGCATGAAGGTCCATCTTTAAATCTATTAGGCCATGACTTCCATGATATTTGTATGTATATGTATATATATATATATATATATATATATATATATATATATATATATATATATATATATATATATATATATATATATATATATATATATATATATATATATATATATATATATATATATATATATATATATATATATATATATATATATATATATATATATATATATATATATATATATATATATATATATATATATATATATATATATATATATATATATATATATATATATATACACAGGCTGTAGAATTATTCAAACCCTTTAATTTTTTTTATGTTTTCGTTATGTTGCAGCCTTAAGGCTAAACTACTTTAAATGACTTTTTTCCACAATACCCACAGCATCCATACACCATAATGATAAAGCAAATAACAGGTTTTTAACATCTTTGCAAATTTATTATACATAAAAAAACATAAAATGATTCCATTGCATAAGTATTCACAACCCTTATCTGGGACAGTTGAAATTTAGCTCAGGAGCATTCATATTGTTTGTAGATGTTACTACACTTTCAATGAAGTTAACCTGTGGCAAATTCAATTGAATGGGTATGATCTGGAATGGCACACACATCTTAATAAAAGTTCTAACAGCTGAAAATGCATATCAGAGCAAAAACCAAGCCCTGAGGTCAAAAGAACTGCCTGTAGAGTTTGTCAGAAACAGGTTTGCGTCAAGCCACACACATCTGAGGAAGAGTTCAGAAAAATTCTGCTGCATTGAAGGTCTCAGAATCCATGTAGCCTTCATTTTCCATAATGGAAGATGTTTGAAACAACTTAGGACTCTTCCTAGAGCTGGCCTCCTGGCCAAACTGAGCAACTGATGAGAAGGCCTTGTCTAGACTGGCGACCACGAAGCTGATGGTCACTCTAGTTGAGCTCCATGATCATATATGCAGATGGGAGAAACCTACAGAAGGACAAACATCACTGCAACACTCCACCAATCTGGGCTTTATGTCAGTGTGGCCAGACTCAATCTTCTCCTCGGTGATTCTCTGGTCTGATGAACCTCAATTCCAAGCATAATGTTTGAAGGAAACCAGGTCTGCCCATCACCTGCAGAGTACCATTCAAAAAGTAAAGTGTGGTGGTAGCAGCCTCATGCTGTGGGGCTGTTTTTCAGCGGCAGGGACTGAGCGGACCTGTATCAGAGTAGAAGACAAGCTTCAGCAGCACCAAAAGATAGAGATAGCCTTAATGAAAACCCAGTCCAGAGCATTCAGAACCTCAGACTGAGCAGAAGGTTCACTCCTCCAGGATAATGACTCCAACACAAAGCAAGAATGGCTTATAGACAACTCTGTGAATGTCCTGAGTGGCCCAGCCACAGCCTGGGCCTGAACTCAATCAAATATTTCTGAGAAACTGAAAATGTGCATCTGCTCCCCATCCAACCTGACAGAGCTTGAGGATCAGGCAAGGTGAAGAATGGCAGATAATTGCCAAATGCTGATGAGCAAAGCTGTCGCATCAAACAAAAAAAGACTTGAGGCTATGTAAAGGTGGCACAGCTGGGCACTGAGTCAAGGGTTTGAATACTTATGCAACATACTTATTTCAGATTTTTTATTTTTTATAAATTTACAAAGTTGTGACAGTTCTGTTTTTGCTTTGCCATTATAGTGTATGGAGTGTAGATTGATGTTGGAAAAAAAAGTAATTTAATGCAGTTCAACATAAAGCTGCAACATAACAAAACATGAAAAAAATGAAGGGGTTTGAATACTTCTGCAAGGCACTGTATATATATTTATGACATTCCGTGTTACTTGCCGTAGAAGTCAGCTGTCTAAATAGGGAGCTTCCTAGGTTTTGGAACAGAGCTTTGGTATGTTTTCAGGATATTGGATAGGAATACAGTGAGTTTGCAGCTTGTGTGTGTAGAGTTTCAACACGTACCTAAATGTCTGCCAGCATCACTGGTCTGTGCGTGTTTTTTGTGAGAGGTGTTTATGTGTGTGATGGTGATGCAGAAAGCACTGTGTTATCTACACACAGACAGAGAGAAGTATTAGTGAAGGATTTTGGAAGTCTGTGTGTGTCCGTAGACTGCCTGCGAGCGGCCTTCACTACAGAGATGGATTAGAGCGCAGTAATACTACAGCCCAGATAAGCAGGAGCCGAGGAGTTAGCACTTCAAACACTCGCAGCCACTTTATTTGTCTGTGTGAATATTTATTTATTTAGTTTGTGTTCCGTAGCCTCTTGATGCACTGCTCTCCAAGTACCCAGCACTTCAAAATATACACCGCATATGTGCATTGAAATACATAGCTTTTTCACAGATTCTCCATCTCATAGAAATACAGTTGCTCAGTTTCCAAAACCTAGTGAGCTGCCTACCTAGACAGCATTATAAGGCATCACAGGTGAGCTACAGACGCAAAGACTGCAGAGAGAGTATAAGGAATGTGAGACGGACTACTTGTAGAAAAAAAATGGGAAGAATCATAAGACTCAGTATAGTGGCTATAGGAATGTAAGTTATGCCTTTCAGTTAAAAGAGCCATTTATGATTAATTTATGATACAATTGTTGTCAGATGTTATTGCTCAACTGAAATATTTTACTAAAACAAAAAGTGGTAATTTGTATGTATATTAAGTAGAAAATAGCCAAGAAGGCCACAGAGTGAAATGTCTTGTCTTAATGGGACTTTGAAAACTGTTGCAGGGTATTTTAATTATGCAACTTCTATAAGATACTTAAATTTGTCTAATTTCAAATTTAGCATTATGCATATACAGTGCAGAAAAAACAATCCATACAAAAAAAAAATAATTCAAGAAGTCTAGAAAATGTTGATTTTAAGCACACTTGCTAAAAACATACTTGATTCCCAATATTTATATTATGCTTACAGTAATGCGTAGTAATGTGTAGCAACTGAACATTTGTAGTTTGTTCCAAATTGGTCACATAGGCCCGAAACACACACTATGCAAGTGCATGAGCACAAAGGCTTGTAGTTACTGTATCGAACACACAAATTTGTGTTGTATTCTGTAGTAAACACTAATGTAAACTGCCATCTCCTACAGTCAGTTTTCTATTACAGGTCTGCATTTCTGACCTTTTGAAGCTCCATTTTGGATGTGGGTATACAGTAAGGCAGCTCACTAGAGTTTGGAACAGAGATTTTTGTGTTTGTGTGTGTGTGTTTTACGTCTCACTGAGTCCAGAGATGTTTTTAGAGCAGAATTTTGAATTTTATGCACAGGTGTCCTCAGCATGGCGTCTTTGAACAGCGCCGGGTTTGTGAATTCAGTCTAGCGAAAGACGCCTCCTCCCTTATTTTCACTCTCTCCCTCTCTTGTCATCCGTTCCCCGTGCATTGCTTTTATTTGTCCAGACCTGAATGTACTTCTTCTGAAAGAGGGTTTGAAGAGCCTTCACTCCTCTCACGCTGTTCTTACTGCGCTTGTATGTTTACAGTGTTCCTGCTCTGTATTTCTCTTGTTCCCTGCGCTTCTACAATGCTCAATATGGTGTTTTGATTAAAGAATTCTGTGAGGGCATCCAACGGAAACCTTTCTAACACCGATGCACAAATATAAAAAAATAGACGGCGAATTAGTTTGTAGATGGAAGGAAGAAGAAAGCGGGAATTGTAGTTCCTCTCACTGACAAAGAGAATCAAACTTCCAAAGAGACACTGCATCAAGGGATAAGGGTCAGGTCAAAGGCACAGACTGCATCTCTCCTGGCATCTCTCATCTGGTTCCCCTGAGCCGTTCTTCCGAGGTTTGATCCAAACAATAAAGTGAATGAGTCGAAACACTGTGTGAGTCACTCAGAACTGTTTCCCATGAGGCTGCAGGTATGGAGGATGTATCTTTGTGGGTGCTTCTGTAGGCTTGGTGTGCAGAGAGCTTGCTAGTCATATGGAGAGCTTTGCAATTGTTCTGAAGTGCTTCTGTGATTTTCTTTTTTTTTCTTTTTTTTTTGGCATAATTTGATGCAGTTCTTAAATGGAATGAAAATCTGGTTGTATAACATATTAGACATTGTTTTTCAATGATAATAGCAAAATCCATCTGATTTGGAAGAGCTTGAAGTGAAGCCAAGTTGAGGTTTAACGTTTGTAGAGCTGGAATATGAATATATATTGTATCAGTATTCAGCAAGGAAACATTCAGTTGATCAGAAGTGACAGTAAAGACTTTTACATTATTACCAAATATCCAATTAAATGCTGTTCTTCTGAACTTTCTACACATCAATGAATCCTGAAAAAAAAAAAAAAAAAAAAAAGTCAAGGTTTCCACAAAAAATATTAAGCAGCCCAGTTGTTTTATGTAACACCTAAGACTGGAGCAATGGCTGCTGAAAATTTAGCTTTGCATCACAGGAATAAATAACATTTTCTAATATAGATTTAAATGGAAAACAATTATTTAGAATTGCAATAATATTTCACAATATTACTGTTTTTTCTTTTTTTTTTTAATACAGCCTAAGTAAGAGAAACCCCAATCTTTTGGATGGTTTATGTAAGGAGTATACTGTATATAATTTCACAGCCAACATAAAATAGAATATATCATAAATACAAATTTATCATCTAGTGTGTACGCAAGCACAAATGTATATGCATCAGCTGAACTGTGGATATTAAGAAACAGTCTGGGTATAGATTAAATCAATACTGTAGCCATATTCTCTCTTTCTCGGTTTCTGTTGAATTGGTTGTTCTGACAGGCGAGAAACCAGATTGCAGTTATTGTTGTTTCACAGCTACAAATTCCCATTTGACGGTGGAGCTCGTCTTTCTCTCCTCCAGCTCTGCTATCAGACGAACCCGGTGGGCTTTGATCAGATAGAGGGTGGGATTTCTGGAGATTTCTCGCAAATCCAGCTGGTTTTAAAACCTCCCTGCGGACACCAGGTGATAAAGGATAAAATTACAGGGGCTCTCGGCCACACATACACCTGCACAGGGACTCCAATCAAAACATTGCTGCTAATATTCCTGAGCGTATGGCAAAGTATCAGTGGAAATGGGAATGAACTTTGTGTATCAAGAGAATTTGATGAGAAAAGATGAGAGTATTTAGGATTGTGCTCTGTCACATGAACTTCTATACCTGAAATAGTAAATAGTGTGTGCAGGAAACCTCTTATGTCTGTAGAAAATAGGTTTTTCCTGGAGTGAAAGGAACCCCTGGTGAACGGGTAATGCTCCTTTTGTTATCTGTATCCATACTGTGCGGCACTATGTGGTTGTGTCTAGCCTGTCTGAGCCTAGCATATTTCCTTATTTATTCTCATTTCATCTTTTTGAGAGAATATACTGACATAAGAACTGGAGAACTTGAGAAGTAGCTGAGATGAGCTGAAGCCTTTGTGTCATTCTTATATTTGTTTTTGTTCTGCCAGCGTATTTATATGCAAGCACTCCCTCGCCATCTTCTTGCACTTGCAGTTATTAGTTGCTGTTTGTCATGATACCACAATTTCTTATTTCTTTGTCGAGTCTGTTGCGTCATCCTAAGCAATATGTGATCTGAATGGGACTACAAAGCAATTAATAGAAGTCAGATGTTTTTAACCTTCCTATAATGAACATACTGTATGTCGATCTCTCTAGTGACGTAGCCACAAACCACTGTGCTAATCAACAACCAAATCGTCAAGGCTGGAATCTCAAAAGAGTTTGTAAATCATCCGGAGTACAATAACACTCAGCCAATCATCAACAAGCAATCACCAAGATTCAGCCAGTCATCAACAGCATCCAAACCTCATTTCAATCCAGCTGCAATCATAAACGCTCAATCCAAAAACACTCCACTAATCGCCGAGTTTATCAACTGCAGGACCATAAATGCCCACGCCAGGACAATGTGCTGACATAAAGACAGCTGAAAATGCATTAAACGATGGAAGTGTATTAATGGTTTGAACAAAGGCACTACTTCAAAATTGCAATTTAGATGTGACAGCTACCTTGATGAACAACACGCTGGAGTCCATTCATATGATAAATAAGACATTATCCATAAGCAATATCTCATTTCACACTAAAGTGTTGAAGATTTGTTTTGCAGTCATTATTACTGGGGTTTACTACGGTAAATTATTGGTCATGCTTATGGTTAGGGATTTAAACATACCGCTATGCTTGAGTATTACACACATATATTAGTTTTCTAAGGTAATAAAATGTGCAAAATATTCAATAGACTTAGAAACTTCAATAGACGAGAAACTCATTTAAAAACCAGCATATTATAGAGACTATAGGTGGACAGTTTCTGCAGAAAATGTAAAAAACAAAGTTTTTCTTCTTCCTACCTTCCTATATTTCCTGTCTTCTTTTCTGTGGTAATCTCTGTTTACTTTTTATTATTCCTCCTTCCTTTCTGTTATCGTTTTTATTTTCTCCCACCTTCATTTTCATTTCAAGCACTAAACGCTCTTAAGCTTCGTAGGTTGACGGGTCATGTCTAAACTCTCTTCTCCGAGCCAGAGCGTATCCTTTCCGGGCAGCTGAGGGAGTCAGTGGTTATCAGCTGTGGGTAAATGGGCTTTGGTAATCTGGCTCAGTTGATTACATGGCACAGTAGAGACAGCAGCCTCTCATTAGAGTGGGCCTGGGTGGCTCTTCCATGCTCGGATGAACCCTTCATGCACTGCTACTCACCTCTAACCCTGGATTAGTGTCTCTCTGCACCCTCTCCTGCTGAGAGAGAGTGCCAAAAAGACGATTAGAAGATGGAAGACGGGAACTGAGAAAGAAAGAAAGGATAACATGAAGAAAATGATTCTGAATGTATTTTTACATTAAGAACATAAAACATGAATTGGGAAACAATATTATTTGAATTTAATATTTACATTTTATTAAGAAAGTATTTGGGTGGCTTGACCAGTTCATTGCTAAGGTGTTCTGGGTGGTTGCTAAGCCATTATGTGTTTGCTAGGGTTCTTTTTCTTATTTACTTGAAATAAAGAGTCCTGTCGAAGCAAGGAAGTGGGGAGAAAGGGAGGAAGGAAGGAAGGAAGTGGCGAGAAAGGAAATGGGGAGAAAGGAAGGACGGAAGTAAGGAAAGAAATGGGAAGAAAGGAAGGATGAAAAGAAGGAAGGAAATGGGGAGGAAGGAAGGAAAGAAGGAAGGAAGGAAGGAAATTAAGAGGAAGGAAATGGGGAGAGAGGAAGGATGGAAGTAAGGAAAGAAATGGGAAGAAAGGATGAATGGAAAGAAGGAAGGAAATGGAGAGGATGGAAAGAAGGAAATGGGGAGAAAGGAAGGCAGGAAGGAAGGAAAGAAATGGGAAGAAAGGAAGTATGGAAAGAAGGAAGGAAATGGGGAGGAAGGAAGCAAGGAGGGAAGGAAATGGAGTGGGAGGAACAAAGGAAGGAAATGGGGCGGAATGGAGGAAAGAATGAAGGAAATGGAGAGAAACAAATAAGATGGAAGGAAGAAAGGAAATGAAAAGCAAGTAATGAAGGAAGGAAATGGGGAGGAAGGACAGAACGAAGGAAGGAAATGGGGAGAAAGAAAGTATTAAAGTAAGTTTGGGAGTAAGGTAGAAAGGAACAAAAAAGGATCAAGGTAAAATGGAATAAAACAGGAGAAAAAGAAATGAAGTAAAAGGGAAAAAAAGGGGAAAGGAAGAAAAAACATAAAAATAGGAGGGATACGAGTGGAAGGAAGGAAAATAGTATGGAAGGAATCAAGAGCGTAAGGATGGAGTAGACAATGATGGAAGGAAGGACGCAAGAAAGGAAGGAAAAAAAAAAGAAATATTGTTTACCTTTCACAGGTTTGAGGGTAAATCTGAGGTGTTCAACGGCAGTGAGACAAAGAAGGAAGAGACAGGCAGAGACAGGAAGGTAATGCAGTGCAAGCCGTAAGCTGTCTCCAGTGGATTTAATGTGAGTGGGTAGAAGCAATGGAGAGACAGAGGGAGAGGAAGAGAGCTTAGCTAAGTGTTTAGGGAAAAGCTATAGCCCACCTTCTCAACTGGGATTCCAGGAAACGTTTCATTCCATTTATTCTAACAATTCTGCCGGCCAGGCAAGTCTGTCTGATATCCCTTAATGAGCTTCAAAGCTTCGGCCGCATGCTTCACTGTAATTCCAGCCTTCATTTTCCCCTCACCATTTTGCACTACAAAAGCAAATGTGAAATGATGGCTGAATGCAGTGTAATAGTGAAGCGAGATTACTTTCTATAGCCCTTAATTGCTCTTTCAACAACTTTTTAAATTTGCTGAAAAATTATTGCCAGAGATGGCTCATGTATTTCAGCGCAGCCACTTTTTTCATTTCTTTCTATTGCTTCTTCCAGCGTTTTCAAATATGGATTCATTTGTGAATTGAAGATGCTTGTTATTGGTGATAATATTTGTATGGTGAATGCATTCGTTTGTATACGTTTTGCGTGCTGTTGATGAAGAATAAACAAAAACATACAGGTAAAACATTGATTATAGATCTAATGCACATCTCTTGCTCTTCAGTTTGTTGCACTAGTGTTAAAAGCCTTTTTGTTGTAAGGTGCAAAAGAAAGAAATATATATAAAAAAAACTTTTTGATTCTGACAGTCAATGCACTTCATAATAATTATGACTTTCTGAGTTTCTAAGTGGAAACTTCCCTGGAGGATTTGAAGGCAACATGATAATAAAATGGCAAAAAGTCTTGCCATTTTTATGATGTCATTATGTAAGGGGTTGATTGTGTGGTGATAAATAAAGATTGTAGATAATAATCAACCTGATGTAAACAATCACTTTCTTTCTTTCTTTCTTTCTTTCTTTCTTTCTTTCTTTCTTCTTCAGCGCCCCCAACACCCATTGCTCCACCTGAGCTTCTCGCAGTTGGTGCCACCTACTTGTGGATCAAACCAAACGCCAACTCCATCATCGGTGATGGCCCCATCATCCTGAAAGAGGTGGAGTACCGCACCACCACTGGAAACTGGGCCGAGACACACGTTGTGGATGCGCCAACATACAAGCTCTGGCATTTGGATCCAGATGTGGAGTATGAGATTAAGGTTCTTCTGACGCGACCTGGGGAGGGTGGCACTGGACCACCGGGACCACCCCTCATCACTAGGACCAAATGTGCTGGTAAGTGTCAATATGTACGATTAAAACTTACTTTGAGGAGGTTAAGAGCAATGGAATAGACCAGTGTTTGGACAGTTCAGCTGTAATGTTCTTCTTTCTGGTTGTTGCTTTTCTCTGTTTCTCTCATTCTTCAGAGGGAACACAATTACTACAATAAAGTGCCACTCTATTTGTTTGTTCCATTGGCTTTCACACCTAAAGTATCAAAGAATGATAAGGTTTTTCTTGCTGTAAAAGCAAGAGTAGTGTGTTATTGGTGGCTAAACGCTCTGCTATGGTCTTTTTTTGTAGAAATGAGCTTTGTAGACTTTTAGGTTGAATCAAAATAAAGGTTTGTAAGTGCTCTTCATATCTGGTACCTTATTCTAATAAAAGAAAGAGACATTTATTGACCAATAAGTAGAGTTTTATTTTTTGCTTTTATTTATAGGACAGTAAAGTGTAGACAGAAAAGTAGGGGTAGGAGAGGCAGAACTGGACCAAAGTTTGGATTGAGGTTGATGCCATTTTAATGGAGCCCTATGACTTTTTTAGATGTTTATTATTATAATTATTTGAACGTTACTTGGAAGTATATTGGATTCCCTGAGGCTTGATTTTAGGACAGTTTTGTTGAGCTGCAACATGAAAAACAATAATTCATTAAAAAAAGAATGATACATGCAGCTACTATTTCAATAGTTAATGTTGCTTATACAGTATATACAATGCCCTTCACTAATATTGGCACCCTTGGTAAATATGAGCAAAGGTGGCTGTGGAAATAAATCTGCATTATTTTTGCTCATATTTACCAAGGGTGCCAATATTAGTGGACGACACTGTATGTATATATATATATATATATATATATATATATATATAGTTGTAATTTATTTAAAGAAATTAATATACAGTGCCCTCCAAAAGTATTGGAACAGTAAAGACAAAATTGCTCTGTTGGCTGTGGAGTCAAGACATACAAATATGATTAAAAGATGAATATGAGACAAAACTACAGAATGTCACATTTTATTATTGGGTGATTCAACACAGATGTTTTACCAGCTAAGACGTTCAGCACTTTTAGAGTTTCATCTCCTCTGGTGTATGAGCATAAATGTGGAACAGTTGCCTCACAGGCCTTTCTGATGATCAGCTGTGTCCTGTTGCATTAATTCTTCAGATATTAAAAGCAGGGAGATATGTCATTATCAGATTATATCCATTACTTCTGCATTCTGAATCTTGCATTCGATGATGACATACACAATCCAGGACAGAAGGCAGGAGCTGACTTTGAGAGAAAAGCAAGCAATTTGGATGCTAAAAGAAAAGAGGGAATGATTGAGCTCTACTTAAACAAAGGGCATGGAGAAATCAAGGTTTGGAGCCACAGCGAAACACCAGCAACCAGCAGCAACCTGATCGGTTGAGAGAACAACAGTAGTTGATGACAGACAAAATCATAAAAGCTGTGAGAAATTAATCCTAAAAGGCGTCTCACATAAAATCCTGGCACAACTTCCAAGCTGGGGTGATGCTCTGACAATCTACTGTCCTCCAGGAACTTTGACACAGAATTACAGATGCTATACAACCCAAGATGCAAACCTCTGACCAGCACCAAAAATAGAAAGGCAAGATTAGAGTTTGCAAAAAAGCACAAAGGTGAGCCAGAAGAGTTTTGGAACTGTGTTTATGGACCGATGAGACAAAGATGAACCTTTATCTAAGTAATGGAAAAGCTTTCCTGTAGCTCAAATAGTAGAGCATGGTGCTAGCAACGCCAAATTCATGGGTTCGATTCCCAGGGAAAGCAAGAGCTGATAAAAATGTATAAAACTGTAGCAGATGCAATGTAGTCAACTTTGGATACAGCATCTGCTAAATCGTAATGTAAATGATGGGAAAGCAAAAATGGGGAGAAAAAAAAAAGGGAACTGCAAATGATTCTAACCATACAGCCTAATCTGTAAAGCATGGTGGAGGTGGTGTCATGGCATGGGCATGCATGGCTGTATCTGGAAAAGGCCCTCTCAACTTTACTGATGACTTAATGTATGATGACAGTAGCAGAATGAATTTGGAAGGGTACAAAACCATCTTGCCTGCCAATATTCATGAAAATGCCACCAGATTCATTAGGAAGTGCTTCATATTGCATCAGGACAATGACCCAAAACACCCGGCCAGTTCAGTCAAGGAATTTATAAGGGCAAAGAAATTGAAAGTCTTAGATTGCCCAAGTCAATCTCCAGATTTGAATCCAATTGAACATGAATTTCACCAGCTGAAGAGGAGAGTAAAGGCACAAACTCCCCAAAACAAGCAACAATTGGATATGGCTGCATTAAAGGCTGGGAAAAGTATTTCAAAGGATGAGATCAAGAGTCTGGTGATGTCTATGGGTCATAGACTCACTGCTGTGATTGTGGGCAAGGGATCTGCAACTAAATAATAGCTTTTAATCTTTTATATCTGCACCATGGTGCTTTATACAGCTATGTGTCAAAATATTGGGTGGGTAACTCTCAAGTGTATGTTTTGTTTGGTAAAAATGTGTGTGTTGGCATTTGTCATCAAATAGTATTCTTCTATGGATTTTGTCAATTAATCTTTTAATCATATTTGCAAATGTCTTGACTCCACAGCCAACAGAGCAATTTTGTCTTTACTGTTCCAATACTTATGGAGGGCACTGTATTTATAATGTTATTTCTTTTGTAGAGTACTTTTATAAAGGTTTTCACAAAAAATAGTAAGCAGCACATGTTTTCAACATTGAAAATAATCAGAAATGTTTCTTGAGCTGCAAATCAGCATATTACAATGATTTCTGAGTGGTCATGAGACGCTGAAGACTAGAGAAATCATACTGAAAATTATGAATAATGAATAAATTACATTTTCAAATATATTAAAATAGAAATCAGTTATTTTAAATTGTAATAATAATATTACTGTTTGTACAGCATTTTTTGAACACTTCTTTTGAACAGAAGTGTATTTTTTGCTTAATAAAAAGAATCATGTTCTTAACTAAGCAACATGCTGGTTTATATTACAGACAGGGTGAGTGAAACAGCACTTAAATACTCTATCAATCAGTAGTAGAAACCTAAAAAGAGTCAAAATGTGAATGTGTTATTGTGAAGTTTCTTGAGGAGAAATATGGAGAGACTGGGATGATTTGATATGATTTATGAGGGGGTGAAGGTGTTAGTTGTAATGATAATTGAGATTGTTACATTCCCAACACAGAATGATGGCAAAGAGCAGGAGAGAAGACAAAGGCTATAGGTGGGAACAATTTTCAGGCGTAATTATGAACGCAGTAGGGTGGCATGTGGAGCGCTCAGATAGACAGAGACACTCTTGATCTGATAAAGTGACAGATAATGAGATGGCGGGAACAGATGAGAGAGCCCTAGGAAGTAGGGGAAGACTGTGATCCAGGTGAAGAAAGTCACTGTGTGTGTGTGTGTGTGTGTGTGTGAGAGAGAGAGAGAGAGAGAGAGAGAGAGATCCAGGTGAGGGTTATGTGATGAAGGAGCTGGATTGTCATTGATGACACAGCGGGTAAGATCCAGAGGGGCTCTTCTGTGTCTCCTCTCTCCTCTGTCACTCTCTCATTCTCTTTTCCTCCACCTTACCTCCTCAGATGTTTTCATTCTTTGACATTAGGATGCATACATGTTCACACATAGTCTTGCACAAATTCAGCTGGAAACTAATGGACTTCCAATGGCAAACACATTTCACTACAAGAGTTGTATTTTGCAAGTTGTGCAAGAATTTAATTAAAAATACCTTTTAGATTCCCATTCATTTTCAAATTCATTTTCTGAATTTAAATTGCATTTGAATTGAGCTTGCAAACATGATGCAGAATTGCAATTCATATAGCTGGCATTTTTAAATAGAAAAGCAAAAAACATGCATGTATAGTGAAGGAGAGCTAAGGTGAAGATGTTTTGATGACAATATTTGGCCATGGAAATGTGTGTGAGCTGTGTGTGCGCTTGTTTGATATTTTTACTTGTCCAGGTGAAGCTGTTCTACATAATCAGTGCGTTCATGCCAGCTCACCACAGGTAGCCGTCTATTAAATATATACACACACTCGCACACATTTCTGATCCAATGAAGTTGCTTCCAGCCGACAGCACTGATCTTCCTTGTCCTTCCAATTCAATTTTTCTCCTCTGCTCCGCAGCACAGGAGCTCTATTGGTATGCTAATACAGTCACACAGAAGTGTGTCCCCTTTAAAATACACCAGCAGACTGGAGGGTGTCATTGTACGAGTACAGAAACGCACACACGTACATCTTGCATTTCTGTTTCAATATTTATTCTGAAATACAAGGATGCAATTACATGTAAACAATACGGCTCTTATACTTAGTGCAGGTATTTGACCTAAGTAGCAACATCAGTGTGTAACAATATGACCTGGCAACCCCCTGCATCATGGCAGCAAGTTTTTGTGCATGCAGCCCTTTCATTTTTATCTGTGTATGTTTACACCTGTAATTTTATAAGCAATGTTTACACTTTACATTGCACAAAACCTACAAATATAGACCCCACAACACATCGTTTTTGTATTTTACCTTTGTACACTTTCTGTAATGGAACAAAACCACTGGGTTATCACTGTTGACACGCTCCCCTTGAGATTCAAGCTGCAGCCCACCTAATGAGCTGGAAGCCGGGCATCAACTCACTCGATTCTGACTCTCGCCCTCAGCCCAGTGAATTATGCCAGTTTTGGCCTATAAGGGTCCAATTGGAATTCAGGTACCACAAAAACCATCTACGGCTTTATCAACGATCCGAACTGTGTAAAATTGCTGATATAGCAGGAGAGTTTGAGGGGAAACAGGAGTGAGAGAGGTCAAAGAACGCAATGATAAGGCTTATTACAGCAAGCATCAAAGCCTTGTGATCCACGCTTGTGTGTGGAGATCAATGTGAAATCCACTGTCAGCTTTCATCGCATCACAGCCAGGGAGGCATTTTGGGAGTGAGAGGACAGGACAGACAGAGGGATTGGAGAGAGGTGAAGCGTGTTGGAAAAAACATGTGTTTATGAAGTGACGGCACTGTCTACCTGTCACACACGCATGCGCGCACACAGCGGTGCGTATCTGTCACACAGCACTGATTAGAGCAGACAGGTGTGGAGGTGCTGGTCAGGTGAGGCCTGTTTGAGGAAGTGTGTGTGTGTGTTGTGTGTGCTGCAGGAAAGTTACTGGGTCATGACAAAGGATGGACACATACTCTTCAGGGCTCTTGTTCTGGTATTGGACATGCCTCAGTTATTAATATCCATGAGTCTATGCAGAGTGTCAAAATTTGACATATGCAAGAGAATTTTATTTAAAAGCGAGTTAACTCTTAGAAACCTGAGCATTAATAATGCATTTTCATGTTTACTCATAAAAGTTTGTTTGTTTTTATTTTTTATTTAGCTGAAGCTTATATATTTGATGTGGAATACCATTCAAAAGTTTTGGTCAGTATGATCAGCAAGCATGCATTAAACTGATCAAACATGACACTGAAGATGTTTAAAATGTTACGAAATACTTTCTTTCAAACGCTTTTCTTTTGAATATTCTATTCATCAAAGAATCCTGAAAAAAATTAAATCACATTTTCAGCAAAAAAACATTAAGCAGCACAAATGTTTTCAACATTGATGATAATAAGAAATGTTTCTTGAGCAGCAAGTCAGCATATTAGAATGATTTCTGAAGGATCATGTGACACTGAAGACTGGAGTAATGATGCTGAAAATTCAGCTTTGCATCATAGGAATAAATTGTATTTTCAGATATATTAAAACAAAAATCATTTCTTTGAAATTGTAAAAATATTGCACAATATTACTGCTTTTACTATATTTTTGATCCAATAAATTCAGCCTTGGTGAGCATGCAAGATTTCTTTCAAAAACATTAGAACTTACCAACCACAAAATTTTGAACGGTAGTCTGTTTCTGTTTCCCCATTTTTTAAAACCTTTAAGAAGTCACAGGATTTTTCATTCTTTCTTTCTTTCTTTCTTGCTTTCTTTCTTGCTTTCTTGCTTTCTTACTGAGCTTAACTATTCCCGTATACCTCAGTTTTGTGCCAAGTTGACCAGAAACTAATGTGTCCTTCTACAGTAAGTAAGCCATGATCAAAGAAAGGCACCCAATATCCAGCTGATACTGACTCTGTAATGTTAATACCATTTGTGTGGGGGAAAGTGTTGGAGAAGATGAAAATGGAGTAGACATTTGAGATCTATTATAATAACCTTCCTGTAGTCCAGCCTCTCATCCACAGCAGTGCTGCAATCCTTCAGGGAAATATCTGCAGTTTCATGGACTTGCTAGCAGGATTCATATGGAAAAATAAATAATATTGTTCTTTCTAATGTTTCTTTTTATTTCTCCTGTTCTTTCACTGTGTCTTTCTTTTGTTTATTCATTACTTTTTTCTTTCATTTAGTGTTCCTTCTTTCTTTCCTACCTTCCTTCCTTCCTACAGTACCTCCCTTCCATACCTGCATCCTTTACAATGCTCTACATCTTCCCCTTTGCCGTTCTGTTTTTGTCCTGCTCCATCACTCTCTGTGGCACAGACATATTCAGGTGTGGAGATCTCTCATCCATTCTTTCTCTTCTCTTCCATCTAGCACAAATGATGGAGAGAGTTTAGTCCTCTGCTTGACTCTCCAGCAAAGTGGATTTATTTGAATATATTTTCACATCGCTCATGATAAATCTTCATCCTCTGCAGGGGCAGGAAGATGGAGGTGATAATGTGTGTGTTCTTAATTGCTGAATATCCATTGAAGTGACTGTGGTGCTCTTAATATTTAATGCAGCAATTTTTCCAAAAAAAAAAAGCTCTCAATGGCAATATCTCATCTTTTCATCCTCCGCTATAAATTCTACCCTGAGATCTTAAAGCAAATTCCTTTACCTGTAGACAGTCCTTCATCATCCTTTTCCACTTTTCATGGAAATGCAGGACGTCCACACACACACACACACACACACACACAGACAGACACACACACACACGCACACACACAGACACAGCTAAGGTCAATTACCATCTCCTCTCTAGCCTGAAACCTTGAGATAAAGCCTGTCATAAAGAACCTCTTTGATTTGCTCTGGCCTTTGGGACTTCTTTTTGTTAAATTTATGACATTTTAAAACACCTCCGCTTTACGAGTTAATTACCAACATATTTCTGAGTTAGAGGGCCTAATGTGTCTTCTGGCTTATGTCCTAACATTATGAAGGAATATGTTCGGAGATACCAGCACTCTGCAATCCATCAGTTAATGATATTATATATATGCAGAGGTTTGGGCAGCTTTAAGTGTCCTTTACTGTCTTTAGTGCTATTCATGTGGAATCAGTAGATGGCTGCCATTATAATGGCATATTTGAACAGTTGATTTAAATTTTGATATTCTTTTTCATGTTCTTATGAGCCGTAATGATGCAGCAATGTAATTTTATCAACCATGGCTGACTGGGAAAATTGTATGAATGTAAATTACGTTGCTTCTTGCACGTTTCACAACACTTTCAAAGTGAAATGGCATTTGAGTGGCATAAAAATGGCATTCAGTTTTATGCAAAATACAGTAGATGAATGTAAATTTGGCAGTATTTTATTATGTTAGTTGTTGTATGTAGCGCAGCAGTTTGAAAATAAAAAGTCCAGTGAGTGGCACTAAAAGGTTAAAGCTCTATAGCATTTGAAAATAACGTACCACCTACATTAAACCTGACTTTAAACCTAACCGTTATTCAAGAAATCAGAAATATTAACAGGTAATGAAATCAAAAGTGAGATAAAAGCACATTTGTCATGCTTGCTTTTGTAAGTCTTTTATCATGACTCATGATTCTTCTTTGAACACTCCACATTGCTAGTGCAATGTTGTACCAGGTGAGCTACCGAGCAAGTTTTCAAGCCATTCATATGGAGCTTGTTATGTGATTCAAACATCAAAATGTTTTAGTTGTACAAATCTTGCACACTGTGTCTTCTGGCTTATGTCCTAACATTATGAAGGAATATGTTCGGAGATACCAGCACTCTGCAATCCATCAGTTAATGATATTATATATATGCAGAGGTTTGGGCAGCTTTAAGTGTCCTTTACTGTCTTTAGTGCTATTCATGTGGAATCAGTAGATGGCTGCCATTATAATGGCATATTTGAACAGTTGATTTAAATTTTGATATTCTTTTTCATGTTCTTATGAGCCATAATGATGCAGCAATGTCATTTTATCAACCATGGCTGACTGGGAAAATTGTATGAATGTAAATTGTATTATTTAATTTGTGTTTTGAGGTCATAACATAGTATTGTTCAATGAACCGCATAGAAATAAGTCTTTATTAAATAAGGAATTTTAAGGAATAAAAATAGCTGGTGTTTTACTGCCACGAGTGTTCATTTCAGCTGGAAACTGCTGTCAATTGTTTTGAAAAAATGTAGTTAGAGGCAAGTTTTTCAAATGAGCCTATGTTGAATTTTATTCAAATGGTACTGAACAAGCCGAGGTTGTGCCAAATATCCAAATTCTCATTACCATGCTAAGTGTCAAACAGTAGCCCTGTGGCACTTATCGGTAGTCAAAGATGATTTTCAAAACAAATTTTTGGTCATTTCCTCCTTTTAAACTCAGAGATGTCAATTCAGATGAGAATGAAATCAAACAGACTTTTTTTCCTGGATGATGGGAGTAAAAAGAAAAGAACATTTTCAATTCAGATAGCAATAAATCATCTACTAGCTCACGTAGATACTGAAATAACCTCACGGACTTATGTAAAACAATTACAGTCTCAATAGAACTTTTGTCATGAATCATTAGATGTCAGCGCAGCAGCAGAATGACATACATGTCTGGGCACTGTTGTCTTACCTGAGAGAAAATAGATGTTTGCTCAGTAATGGAGAACGTGGCCTTATCATTATCAGTGAGAGGGTTTTGTGATGGATTTTCGTCTTTTGAATAAAATTCAGTTATGTGAAAAAATGTGAGGGGTACCTTACAGTGACAGAATGATAATGAAAGTTGACTCTCTTTAAAGGGGCAGTGATGCAATATGTTCAATGTTTAATGTGCGTAGACTTCATGTGAGACATTTGTTGGTTAACTGCCTGAAGAGTGTAAACACCGTGACCAAAAAAAAAAAACGGAGTGTCTATTTACACTAAGTGCAAATAGCCCGCCTTGTTGGCAAAGGCTATTTACACTAACTCCGCCCTCCAACGTGTGATTGTGTTAGTCAACACTGCAAAAAGACGCTCAATCTACATCAGTTTCAGTGGTGTAAGTGATAAGGCACGTGCTTTTTGACGCGATCGACCCGAGTTCGATCCCGCCTTTTACCGAACATTTTTTCTCCCTTTTCAAATCTCATATCGCATCAGAAAGGCATTTATTTTCAATAAAAATGAAGGAAATAATCAAAAAGTTGAAAATAAAAGTATTGGGTAGGGTTAGGGTAGGTGTAGGGAGGGCTTTATTTAATAATTTGATTTAAAACTATAACGTTATTATTTATTTATTTATTTATGTTATTTATTAATAATATGTTATTATTGCTACTGTTTTATAATGTACTACAATACTGAGGTGCAGATAATTGCCACTATTTGCAATAAGTAGTATAAATAGCAGAAAATCTTGCTATTTTAACATAGTGTAAATAGAATCTATAGCTATTTGCACTTAGTGTAAATAGCATATCATTAAAAAATACTGCTATTTTCATGGAAGGTAATAGCATCCATCGCTATTTGCACTTAGTGTAAATAGCATCTATTGCTAAGAAAATATGCTATTTGCACTTAGTGTAAATAGCATCTATCGCTATTTACACTTAGTGCAAATAGCCGCTGCCAAAAAAAAACATTGTTTCTAGCCAAAACCATGCGTTTGGAGGTGGGGCTGCCTTTTTGTTGGAATAATGATCTTAATAGTAATGATCACCTTACCTTTATGAAGCATGATATCTTTATTTCTCTGATCACTGTAGTTTATTGCTATGGTGCATTTCATGAGTGTAGCTTTCATAAAGTGAATCTTTTTTTAATAAGACATGGTAGAGAAGAGAAGAGAAGAGAAGAGAAGAGGAGAGGAGAGGAGAGGAGAGGAGAGGAGAGGAGAGGAGAGGAGAGGAGAGAAGAGAAGAGAAGAGAAGAGAAGAGAAGAGAAGAGAAGAGAAGAGAAGAGAAGAGAAGAGAAGAGAAGAGAAGAGAAGAGAAGAGAAGAGAAGAGGAATTTCTGTATCGGAACAGAGCAGGCACATAGATACGCTTATATTGTCTTTCCCAGCACGTCAGGCGGTCACGGTGCAGAGATGGTGAATAATGCACGGGGGGCAGAGAGAGAGAGAGAGAGGATGGAGATAGACAAGTATGGAGAGCAAGAGAGAGAAACTTTGTTTTTTTGTGATTCTGAAGTTGATTTGGTTTTGTGAGGCCTCGACTGTGGAGCCTGTGGCAGTGATTATATTTAAGTCCCTGGAAACTCAAGAATATTATTCTAAACTTTCATTCTAGCCTTAAAGGCATAGTTCACCAAAAAATGAAAATCCTGTCATTATTTATTGCCTTATGTCATTCCAGACCTTCAAAATATCTTATTTTTGTTCTGCAGAAGAAAGAATGATATGAGGGTGAGTAAATGATGACAGTTTTCATTTTTTGGTGAACTATCCCTGTAAGTGTATATAAAACAGAACATTTCTAGCTTGCTCCATACACAGAACTACACTGTTTATTGAAAGGGGTAGTTCACTCCAAAATGAAAATCCTGTCATTTACTTACTGCTGCTGAGGTCTGTCATTCCATGTATTAGATATTTTGCAGTTATTTTGACAGTGTTTATTAACGTTTGTAGTTCATCCAAATATGAATAGTTTACCCAAAAATGAAAATTTGCTGAAAGTTTACTCATTCTCAGGTCATCCAAGATGTAGATGAGTTTGTTTCTTCAACAGAAAAGCTTTGGAGAAATTTAGCATTACATCACTTGCTCACCTGTGGATCCTCTGCAGTGAATGGGTGCCATCAGAATGAGAATCCAAACACCTGATAAAAACATCACAATAATCCAAAGTAATCCATGTGACTCCAAACTGTAGTAAATGTTGAAACCTGTATTTTACCAGGACCAGTATTTTAGTAGCTGTATGTGAGGAACAGACTGAAAATTGCTGTTAATGGAAATCATATTCAAATACAGTATGTCGCATAAAGATGTGAAAATATGCATTTAAAATTCTGTCTGTTCCTCACAAAGCTATCATATGGCTTCAGAATATTTGTAAAACCTGTTTGGAACAACTTAAGGCTGAATAAATGATGACAGAATGTCATTTTCAGGTGAATTATGCCCTTAAGAGTATGTCCATATCATGCTACAGACATTATTGTGTCGTAATGCATGCAAAAGACATTTCTACACCTGTTTCTGTAATACAGTACAAGCTTGTGTACTTTAGATTTGGATGCTCACAGTATTCCAGCAGGAGCTGTAAATCCTTCTTGTGCCACATGTGAGGCCCCATCACACCCCATTTGCCAAACACAGAGTCCGCCCGCCCCCCTGAGCAACATCAGAATACATTGTATGTCTGCTCGAGTTTTTGATGGTTGATCACACCCTCAGATTGCCCTCTGGGAGATGTTCTCTGAATTATAATACAGTTGGCGTTCTGCATTTTACATCAGCTGCAGTAGTTCCCCTCTCGCTCTGTCATCACGATCTCTCATCAAACGTGGCTTTCTGACTGTATGTGACTGAAGGGATTGAGCTCCTAAAAGACTTGTACTTAAAGGAACGTTCCGGGCTCAAAACAACCTAAGCACTGTTGACAGCATCTGTAACATGCCATAGACGATTAGCACAGAGAATAATTGTGACGTGTCTGTGTGTAAAAACAAGCCAATATAGGAGGCTTTTAAGAGGTACTATGCAGAATGTATTTTTGTTAAAGCGCGTAAATTAGTTCTTCCCAAAAAATATGGGTTGTTTGAGTTGTAAAGCTGTCTAATTCACTTTTCCTAGGTGGATAAATTGACAATTCCTGTGATTTTTTATTTTTTTCTCCATGTAATCAATGTTATGTTTGTGCATATCATTTGAAAGTTACTGAGTTTACTGGCTTGTACAGCAAGGATGCATTCAACTGATAAGAAGTGACAGTAAAGACATTGTTATGAAAGATTTATATTTTAAATAAATCCTGTTCATGGCACAGAAAGTGTACCACGGTTTCCACAACTTTGAAAATAGGTTATCTGGCAGTTAATCAGCATATTAGAAGGATTTCTGAAGGATCGTGTGACACTGAAGACTGGAATAATGATGCTGAAAATTCAGCTTTGACGACAGGAATAAATTACATTTTAGAATATATTCAAATAGAAAACAATTATTTTACATTGTAATAATATTTCACAATATTACTGTTTTTACTGTATTTTTGATTAAATAAATGCAGACTTGGTGAGCATAAGAGACTTTCTTTCAAAAATATTTTAAAAAATCTTACTGAATTTTTCAACAATAGTGTATTTTAATGTTTATCCTGCTCCAATTACTGCAAATGTGTTTGTTTGTTTGTTTGTTTTTTGTCTGTTTTTACAAACTAAGGGATGAGTTAAGGGATGTGGTAAAGGATGACTTATGTTGAACCTGGAGCATTTCTTCAGGAAAAACCTCATTTATTTCAAATATCAAATGACTCTTCCCCTGAGTAGCAGATATATTGTTTGTTGTATATGCTTTATTCTTTTGTTTTAGAGATTTCTGGTAAGAGTTGGTGCTCAGTAATATCAGGTGACATTATTCAAAGATTAATTTTGAAGAAAATGTAATGAATGTTATTATGAATTTGTTTTGACTTGAACAAAGACTTGGCTGGTTGAGAAACAGAGGGAGAAAATCTGATTAAAGAAGAGGAGGAGGAGAAGAAAAACATCCAGCATAAATATTAATTTCTCTTTTGTTCAACAAAAACGACCCAATTGGATCCTTAGCGGATTCCAATCCACATCAAATAGTTTTGTTATTCATAACCTGCTTCTATATATTAACATGGAATACTTCAAAACGAAATCGCAACAATCCCTCGGGATCATGGGAAATGTGGATTTACCACATTTGTTGATTTCTAAGAGATTGGATTTAACTGACATCTGTGGTCATAAATCAAATATTAACAATGAATAAATCAAAATCTCTACTACGAGGGACAAATATAAAATGGTTTATTGTAAATATATCCAAGAGAGAGCAAGAAACCACAATAAAAATGATCTGTGATTTAGTTTTTCTCCTAGGTGCACTGTTATTTCAATGAAATGTCCACCCCACCCTACCCCCCCAGTGGTTGTCAAGCTTATATAACTTTTGGTATTGCATATTAAAATAAAATGCTAGGAATTAAATAGCTGACAGTATATCAAACAAAGAGGATTGGGAGTGTAATTGGTACAAATAGCCACAGATAGCTCAGTCTTACACAAGACTGCTCTAGAGAGAAGGAAATAAATGAAGAATTTCAAATCATTTGGAAATGCAGCCACTGTTTCAGTAATGGAGATGAGGGAAAATATGCTTTTCCTTAATTAATTTGAACGTCTTATAGAGGAAAGACGAGCGAGTTGCTTGTTGGGAGAGTAGTGCCCACTGGGCACCAACATATGGAGGCTGCATTTGGCTTTGGGTGACGTTTAATGAACTTCTCATGATTATGAGTTCCGATACCAAAAATAGCCCCCAAAGGACCCGAAGGAGGCCCTTATCTACAGGAGAAGCAGACTTTGTGGTGTAGCTCTAGGTTGTGTCCCACTGTGATTCAGCCTTACAACGCCGCGTTCACGCTCGCCTCGCTGACAGCCAGATGTTTTTCGAGACTGGAGTCATGTTTTCTTGTAGGCCTGGCCTTAGGGCATCTTTCCATTTTGATGGGCTCACGAACATAGAAGAATAAAAGGAGAGAGACACAAAGAGGGTGGCATTAATTACTCGTCCATGAATAATGCAGCTTTGCTTGTCAGATGAAGGCTTTCTGTAATCTTAGAGTCATTATCAAGTGCTTTAAAATGAGCTTGTTTGCAGCATTTCTCTTCCCAAATTAGTGTGGAAATTTAGATCTCTAGAGTTGGACAATAAGCAATATCACAACTGCATTTCTTGATGGAATAAAGTGTGGATCTATGCTACTTTTCAAATGTTTAGGGTCAGTAAGATTTTCTAGAAAGAAGCCTCACATGTACGGTGGCCAAGAGAGCTCAACATCAGAAAACACATGCAAATAGAAAAAGCACCAGCAAATCAAGAAACATCTTCATCAGTTTGACAGCAGGTGCTGCAAATACTCACAACGCAAACAAATAAAGAACTTTATTTGCAGTGCGTTTCTTATTTTGGTTGAGTTGTGAGTATTTGTAGCGCATGTGTTGTCAAATTGATGAAGTTGTTTTCTTAATTTGCAGGTGTTTATTCTATTTGCAGTGCGTTGAGCTCTCTCGGCCACCATACACATGGTCACCAAGGCTGCATTTATTTGTTAAAAAATACATTGAAAGTAGTATTGTAAAATATAATTAGAATTTAAAAATACCTGCGTTAAAAAAAAATAAAAAAAATAAAACGTAACTGGCAATGCTGTGACCACAAAGTTTTCACTCATCCATCTTGTGCATCCAATTTTCATGCATTGCAAAATTAAACATTTGCTTTTCTTTGATTTATTCTACATTGTTCGGTCAAATTCTTCTGATTTGGCTAATCACTGGCTAATTAGCTGACTAATATAGATAGCTGGCTAAATTAGCAAAAATGATTTGTGATAGTCTTGAAAGCATCAGTAAGAATGTATTAAACTGCATATCAATCAGTACTATTTTGCATAATATACCATTGTTTTTTTAAATGGTATAGCTACATAACAAAATATTTATACTTATTGTGGATACATAAGATTTATTTAAACAATTTTATATATATATATATATATATATATATATATATATATATATTAAATCACACTGTGAAGGCTGTGGAGGGTAAATCTGGTTTGCACCTTTTTAATCCAAATTTCCTTATATCTATCTCTCATTCTACTTCCTTTCCTCTCTGCATGACTATATTTGGATCTGTCAACCAGATGCACTGTGGGTTTTGGTGCGGCGTATTCTAAAATGAGCCGTTAGCGAGCAGGTACATAAGCTGCCAATGTCAGATTCACACCATGCAAAAAATGAGGAATCATTAATAACCAGGCCAGGCAGTCTGTGTGCTCGGGTGGTACGCTCACCACTGCACATTAAAAGAGTAACAATGATTTAATCGTCAGCTCTTCTGTGAATTGTTTCCAGGCAACCTGTCTTAAACGTAATGATCTCAGTTTGATGAAAGAACTGGAAGGAGACTTAAAAGAGAGACGTGGACGAGCGCGGTGCAGCGTGGGGGGCTGGAAGCGGAGAGTTTTGCTGCACTGTCAGATTTTTTTTGGGCTAGAAAAGTGAAGTGTATTCACGGAGGACGATGTTTCGTAAGACATATCGGCTGGTGTTCTCTTTTTAATGGTGCGTTTTGTTCATGCGCTTGTTGTTGCATGAATCGACCTTTTGTTTAAAGATCAACAGATCTGTGCAGGGATTAGAGAGTTAGTTCTCCAAATGACTGAGAGAGATGGTACATGGGGGGGGGGGCTTATCTTGAGGGGAATGACTGGTTGAAGAGCTGTTCGACTGGAGAGCAGGAAAACAATGTGAAGAAAGAGTTTTGGAAGGAAAAGCGAGCACAGCCCTCTTCTTTAGCTCCCTTTGGAGCTGTCACCCTGTCTTGACGTGCATGGCTGCAGATAGCATGCTGACCAGAGGAGGCTGACAGGTGGAGCTGCCCCCCTTATTCAGGCTTCCAGAAACACCTCCGAAATACATGACGCTGGGCACAACCATTAAAGTGTGTCCAAAAACGACACAGAGGCAGAGTGGAGGGGGAAACAAAGAAATGGGAAAGTTTCCTTCACACCAGACAGGTATAAATGGAATGCAGTGAAAATGAAATTACGTTTGTTGTTGGCTTGTCAAACATTGCAAAACTGCATAATGTGATTATTAGTGCTACAAACATTGTAAATGGTTTCAACCCACCTCAGATTGAAAACTTGATTTTTGCCTTAAAGTTTTGTGTAAAATGAAAGTTACAACTTATAGTGGATCCAGAAGTGTCTGGATACTTATAGATGTCTGAATGTCATTTCATTAGATTTAAAATATAAAAAGGAAACCAAGTGGCATATACTCTTAAAGGGATAGTTCACTTTGAAATTAAAATTTGATATCTATCAGCTTACCCCAAGGGCATCCAAGATGTAGGTATCTTTTTTTCTTCAGTAGATCCAATTTTGATATTTTTAGGTCAAACCGTTCTAGTCTGTCAGTCATATAATGGCAGGTATAGGTCACTGCCTCTATAAGAGGGAAAAAGAACATGCACAGAGAAATCCAAATTAAACAATTCCCCATCGTAACTACACATTGATGGCCTAAGACACGAAACGAGCGGTTTGTGTGAGAAAACGAACAGTATTTATATCGTTTTTTACTTCTTGTACACAACCATGTCCAAGTGATCTGAGTGCGCGCATGCATCCGGTGTGTGACGTGTGTGCGCGCGCTCTGGCGCGAGAGATCACTTCCAGCGCTTGCGCAGACTAAGCCAGAGCGCGTGCACACACATCACACACCGGATGCGCACGCTCTGGCTTAGTCTGCGCAAGCGCCGGAAAGCTTGGTTGTGGTTGTGTACAAGAGGTAAAAAACGATATAAATACTGTTCGTTTTCTCACACAAACCGCTCGTTTCGTGTCTTAGGCCATCAATGTGTAGTTACGATGGGGAATTGTTTAATTTGGATTTCTCTGTGCATGTTCTTTTTCCCTCTTATAGAGACAGTGACCTATACCTGCCATTATATGACTGACAGACTAGAACGGTTTGACCTAAAAATATCAAAATTGGATCTACTGAAGAAAAAAAGACACCTACATCTTGGATGCCCTTGGGGTAAGCTGATAGATATCAAATTTTAATTTCAAAGTGAACTATCCCTTTAAGATAGCACAAGCGTAATTTTGAATTTGAGGTTTGATAGGGTTTAATATATATCTATCTTTGGACATGTTGTGCTTGTCAGATGTCCAACTTGGGTTGAGTTTAGATCTGAATTTCTCAATAAAATTCAGTTCTGATTCACAAGATTTTGATTTGACTCAGACTGATGCAGTTTGATTTAATTCAGTTCATTTTGATTCAATTCAGTTTGAGTTGATTCAGTTGGTTAAATTAGATTCTGATTCTCATCTGGGTTACATTTAAGCTGATTCCGATTCGTTTGGTTATATTTCCGTCATACTGCATGAAATAGTGTATATGAAATAAATAATTACTCTGCTAATGCTGTTAATTACAGTGTTTCAGTCTGATTCGAATCAATTTTAGAACCAGCTCATAAGAGTCATTTGTTTTGGGAATTGGGTGGCATTGGTCACAATATGTTTTTCCACAAATGTTGATGTCAGAGTAGATTGAAACAAAGAAACTGCTATAATGATGCAATAATTTTTTACAATTGATTTTTATTACTCTTTCACACATTCAAAAAGCTTTGAGTTAATATCACAGATCTACTGTCTACTGAGGCGTTTGGGTCCTTGGAGAATCAGGCTGCTCAGAGAGACTTCATAATTCACGCATAGCAATGTGCTACTTGGCCTTTTCCAGTCTAGGTCATCTGGGACAGAAAGGTCTTTCTCTCGCCATAGGACGGGAATAGCAATATTGTAACCTTTTCCAGCATTTGATTGAACTGGCAATTAAAATTTATATCATGTAACTTCATACTAGCACCATTGCAGCTGATGTCTTTGTCCATAAGTACATTATTTCCTCAGAAATATTAAATAATGAGACACTGAAAAAAAATTTGCAAAATCTACACCTTTATGCACAAATGCTTCTAACTGAAGTCATTCTCTGCTGATGTCATTGGTTCATTGTTGACTACTTATGAAGTATTTTCAGAATTAAATACTGTCATATTGCTTACTGAATATACACTGAATACGCTCATCTTATTTTGAGTATTTCTTTAAGTAGTGCAATTGACTTTTCAAACATTAATATACATTGTCACAGAAACAGTTCATTTGTAACAGCCAAATACATCCATCTGATGTGTATGGATGATGCTTTAAAGAGGAAGAGTTTAAAATGCAACTTTTCTGAGAGGGTTTTTTTTGGAGAGGGTTTTTACCATGAATTTTCGACGAGAAAATGTAGATAAACTACTTGACCTAACTAATCAACTAGTTGACTATCTCGACCCATCCCTGGTCCAATCAAATGAGTTTATTGTTCATTTGACACACTAGAAATGGAAGGTCAAGTTGAGCGCAGTGCATTCTGGGATACAGTATACTACACATTTGTGCAAAGATCATAGGTCAACGACCCATGACAATTTGCATACTAAGAACAAAACACATGCTACTTTCTATAGAAATAGTACAAGTTGTGTCATAAGTTGATATGCAAATTTAATGCAGCTGAATGAACCATAAAGCATCAATGTTAATTATTCTTGCCGTTCAGCAAGCATATTTTAGCGGATTACGCACACACGTGCATTAATATTTTAATGCTAATTATAATGTCTGTCTGCAGTTAAGAGAAAACAATCATTGTATGATGGAGGAATTAAGTAGTGTGACATTGAATATGCATGAAAATGGGTTTAATAATGTGATGTTTTGGATTTATTTTTTGTATTTTCATCTGACACAGTATATGCATTCAATTGGCTTAACTTTTTCTTTTAAATAGCTAGATGGTATTGTCTGCTATTATAGTTTTCTTGCAGTAATTTCAGTTGCTTATTTCCAGGCTTTTCATGAAGCCAAGGTCAGAAAGCACTTCAACTCTCAACAAAAACCAGGAACCTTTGTGAGGAGACAAAGCTTATTTATTTTAGGGGTGACCCCGAATAATCGAAGATTCGATGCTTCAATAGGAGGAGCCTGATTCGACTACCAATCTCACAGTCGAATATTCACGGGGTATTATGATCATGCCATTTTGGCTTTATGGGGGTGCTCAAATGTCTCATTTTCACATAGGTTTTCTCCCAATAAGTTACTATACAGCCTATTAAAATAATAATGTAAATAAGAATCTGAAAAGAAAGAATCTTTAAATAAATATTTTAACGTGCGTGAATAAATCCAACCACCCCTATAGATTTAAGTTTCACTTTCCATAAACCGACAGTTAGGGTTGTAACGGTATGAGATTTTCACGGTATGATAATCGTCTCACAAAATATCACGGTTTCACGGTATACGGTATTAAACAATCATAACAGGTTTTTTTTTTGGTTGAACAAATGTTTGAAAGCATGTGTTTATTCAAATTTCATTAATCAAAAACAATCAAGTAAATTTCATCATTGATTATATATTAGTTTAACAACATATTTATCATTAATAATTCTTAACTATTCATAAATTCTGGTTTGACTTAATTTTTCTGGATTCTGTACTTATGATATAATACAAATATGCTATCAAAAAAGGTGGTAATGAAATTAATGCATAAAGCTTTAACAATTTAATTAATTTAACAATTTAACAATTTATTTAATGTTTTAAAATGTAATCAAATGAAAATAACTTTTATCCTTTTATGTTTTCGCAAAGGGCTGCACAACAGATATTTACTAAATAAAAATGAGGGGAAAATAATATGCCTTAAAAGTTTCTATAAATTATTATTATTATTTTAGAAGTAGGCTACATCATAATACAATCGTAATTTCTGTCTTTGAGTTAAAAAGCGGACTTTTATTTTGACGGGTTGTAGTGAAGAGCTTTGATTGTCAGTGTATTTGACAGTGGTTTTCTCAGTGTTTGTGTCTACGTCCTCAGATAGTATGAGCACTATGAGCGGCGCCGGCGCGCATACTTGTGTATGTAGTACACGACACAACGCCGCTCGATCATTCAGAGAGGGACACGTAAAACAGATTATATTTTTATATAGCAGTGTTTTTGCGCTTTAATAATCACAGACACTAGACCATGGTGTGATTTGACAGCTCAGTTTTCGATTTATTCATCAATCCATCAAATCGCGCGTTTTGTGACATCTGCATTGTAAATTCATTGTCATGACTGGAGTCTGGGATTCAAATCATAAGGCTTTAACCTTAAGTTATAAATGGAACATAACTATATCTGCACGGAGGGATGGTGTTCTGAAATACAGGTAAACATGTTCGATGTGTTTCCTCTTTTTGCAGCCGCTTAGCGACCTGCAAAAACCTGAAGTTTTTGCGAACTGTGTCTATCCTCGAGGACAAATAAGCGTTTGTCTTTTCTATATCCAAAGTATTCCCATACTGCCAATTTTATCTTATATTTCGACGTGGGATAGAGATTAGAGACAACGGCCTCTGTCTCTGATGTTGTTCCGCTGTACGTGTGGGTGGAGCAAGAGAACAGTTAAGTGGAAAGTTGTTGCCTAGGTGCAGGTGAGACTCTGCGTCTTTTATTTTCTCCCAATACCGTAGATAAGCGAATGTATACGGTATGATAATCGTACGTGTTTATATCGTGGTATATCGTCATACCGGTATATCGTTACAACCCTACCGACAGTGCATCTTAATGGCAGGGCGACAGTCGTCTTGACTGACTCAAATTGAGGCAGTGTGAAAGACTGGATGTTTTCGATCAGGTACCCAACCCCACAAGTGATTTCAAAACATTTCAGCCGGTTTATATATATGGTATATATTATTTTTCTCATATAAGATGAATTTGGTTGAGTTACGCTGCAGTAAAGCACTTATCTCTTCCACGCGCAGCGCGAGAAGGACAAACAACAATGCAGAATATTAATAACTAGGCTATGACTGGGACTGTCATATACATAACATTATAATGAGAACACTATTATATTAAAACGCTGTGAATTTGTAGAGTTTAGTTGCCATGTTTCTGCACATTGTTGCATGAAGAACGCATCCATAAAAGGAGTTCATTCAGAGCCGCGCAGACACGTTCATGTGCATTCGGGGCATTTTGTGCAGATAGCCTATAAGTCGTAATATTAACGTTATGTTGTATAAATAACGAAGCGTATTCTATATGAGATAAATGATGAGTTAAATCCCATTGATTAAAAACCTGCTATCAAATGCTTCATTCTACTGGTCATCTTCAGCGTGCACAGCTCAAAACAGAAATGCAGGACATTAATAACTATTGTCATATACATAACGTTATGATGATAGCACTATTGTAAAAAATGTTGTGAATTCTTAGGGTTTCGCTGACGTTTAATGTTAACTATCTTTTAATCAAAACATAAACCTTATTTACCCCTTTTGTATCTGCGAGGTGTGTTAACATTAGTAATTATGACTGTCTAATGACGCCCCCAAACTTATGATTCGACTATCAGTCGACTATCCGCAAGATTCGAAATTTCCGATTCGACTATGAAAATCCTTAGTCGGGGACACCCCTAATTTATTTATTTAATTTGTTTTTATGACAATCAGATTTTCATGCAGAATTGCATTGAATGTGATTGTACAGTTTCTTGGGCTGTATAATTAGACTTCTAAATGTTAGTTAGACTGTACACATCCCAGGAATCCTCTCACAAACACACCAGCGAACACCACGCAAGCTCTCACACGTTCTTTTTGATGTCTCTTCCAACCATTTCTGATTCAAAAGCTGTCCAAGTCTTTTCACTATTGTCGTCACCCCCCTTCTACAACAGATTGCTTACATGCACTCTCAGTCTTTCCGTAATGTCCCAAAACCTCCCGCGGAGTTCATGAATATAAGCACTTTTTCTCTCCACTCTTATCCCAACTCCCACCGATCTGCTCTCCTCCTCGCCGCCCGCCGTTTGATATATCATGATCCTCGTTGCGTGAAGTCATTACGGCAGGAAGTGGAGAGCGAGGCAGTTCACACTGTTTTGCTCTTGGAAGGTTTAAATGATTGGAATCCTGGAGCTTATGATTGACTAGGGAAGAGGGAAGGGTGATTGCTTTTTTCCCCGTCCGGCGCTCAGTTGAAGGCTAAACAATAACAAGAGAGACTTGGAGTCATCTTTTGGGAATGGATTGTGTGAGGGTGTCTTATGGCTTTTTGTTTTATAACTCCTCTGTGTGTATTGCTTTTTTTTCTGCAGAGATTTTCTTCCGTTTTTTTCTGTTGTTTGTTTTTATTGAAACAGTGTAGCAAGCATCTCTCTGCTCTGTGTCCATTTTTCAGCTCGCTTATGACCATCAAATACCCGTGGAGGAATGGTAAAATGGCAATTGTGGGAAATAATATTGAACATCTGAAAAGAAAATCTTAAGATATTTAAAGTAAATATTTTATATTGATGTTTCCAATTTTTTACAACTGACTCGAAGTGTTAAAACTAAAATAGTAATAATAATAATATAAATAAATATTTTTTGCACTGTTTGTTATGACTCAATAGTTGTTGGATTATTTTAAAGTTTTATTGTCAATTCAAAATCTAAATTAATTTGTACTTTTTGAAACTGATTATTTTTTGTAGTATTTATTTATTTTAGATTTTCTTTTTTAATATTGCATTCTTCTGGGTCATCTAAAATGTATTTCTAAAAATTGAAATGTCATTTTTTGTAGTTAAACCAATTAAAAAAAATGTTCATAGGGCAATTAAACATCTGAACTACAGACCACGATGCTGTCCTCTGATCAGACTGCACCGATATAAATTTGAGTCATCTGAAATATTGTGTAAAGTGACTAAATCAAACCAAATCATCCCCTCATCGGTTCCCATGGCAATGAGGAAACCTGAGAACAACAGAGAACGTCACCTTACTTCACACTGTCATCTTGTTGTCTTCTGTTTAAAAAAAAAATGAGCCAACAAAATATGATGATGAGCTAGATTTTTTATTTTTTTTTGTCAATTCAAAGACTGCTTCCCTTTCAGACCAACCACTGTTCTCAACATCTCTCAGTTAAGGCAGATTGAGCATTTTCTCAGAACTGCAGCATTCTGTCTTTGTGTTCAGTGTTCAGTGTGGGTTTGTCTTCCTGTCTGTCAGTAAATAGTTTGCTTGACAAAGCAATCTCAGTTATTTAGACTTTCACACACATACTTGTTTGAAAGAAGTCTCTTATGCTCACCAAGGCTGCATTTATTTGATAAAAATACTGTAAAAACAATAAAATTCTGAAATATTATTACAAATTAAAATAGCTATTTTCTATTTTAATACATTTTAAAATGTAATTTATTCCTGTGATGCAAAACAGAATTTTCAGCATAATTATTTCAGTGTTCAGTGTCACATGATCGTTCAGAAATCTTTTTTTTTTTTCTGCTCAAAAAACATTTCTGATTATTATCAATGTATCAGTTATCAAAAAACAGTTGTGCTGCTTAATGTTTTTGTGGAAATTGTAATATAGGATTCTTTGATGAATAGATTAAACAGCATTTATTTGAAATAGAAATCTTTTGGAACATTGGAAATGGCTTTACTGTCACTTTTGATCAATTTAATGCATCCTTGCTGAATAAAAGTATTAATTAAAAACTAATAACTACTGACTTCAAACTTTGCAATATAAAATTTATTAAAATGTCAGAATCACCATAGTACCACTGTGATAAATGATAAACTACCACAGTACTCTCATTTTTTAAAGTATGAAAGGGAGAGGAGAAAAGATGTAGTCAAGGGTTAATTTGTTAGGATAAATGTCAAGCATTATAGAATAGACAGTATAGTGGCATGTGTGGCTGTTAGAGGTTATTGTGTACTACAGGATAAACCACAACAACAGCAAACCCACAGAGACGACCAGACAGACGGCAGTGTCGGCCTCACAGAGAGTATATTCCTTTTGATCTGCTGAGTCTCTCTCTCCATTTCCCCTGTTCCCCTTCCACTTTCACTTTCACTTTTTTCCCTTAAGATCATCAGTGTGAAATCACAACCAAATGTATTTTGTTGCCTTTGAAACACTTGCTGATGTTGCCAGCTGTTGCCGCTCGAAGGAATAGTTCACTCAAAAATGATGAAATCATTTACTCACCCTGTTATCATTCCACACCGCGTGTCTTTCTTTCTTCTGTAGAACACAAAAGAGTGATTAAAAAATGGCAAAATTATCATTTTTTGGTGAACTATCGCTTTAACTTCCCTTCCTTTTCTCTGTCCACACCCTATATGTACTTTTAACGTGTGAAACTGCAACTCAGCACTTTAACGAAACATCCTTCCCCGTATCCTCATGAAAATTGAGTTTTCCTCTTTAAAAATGTTCAACTTTGCCACACAGTGACACTTGACCCTACAGCATGCCCTTGGCTAAAATGTAGTAGCACAGTACAGCAGAACTCTGCTGAGTGTTTTAGAGCTCAAAGCTGCAGTGAAGGTGAAAACTGCTTATGCTGAAGCACTATGTATGAGGAACTTCTATACGATGTCAGTTGTCCTCAATGTTTGTGACTGCTGCAGCCGTAAGATATTCCTTAGCTGGGAATGTAACCCGACACAAACGTCAAGTCCCAGCATGATACACAAACTCTTGCTTCAACCATTTCACTTTGATGCGCGTCACCTAATTAAAATGAGAAGTTTTAAAGTTACATCCAGAGTTAAATGCTAAGTATTGTTTACTGCAGCTACAAAAAACAGACAGTAATTAAAAAACACTCTGGGTGAAACGACCCAACATCTGTTCCCAGTGTTAATCTAATTGATTTGAGTTGTGTCACTGCATGGGGTGACTGGAGTCTTCGGGAGACTTTGGATATCAGATACTATCAATGCTTTAACTGGCACAAAATGCGTACTTCCTGTCCACGTCCAATGTTCTTTAATTGTGTTATGTGCTGAGAACACTTTCTTTTTTGCAATGACTTTGTTTCAAAACCTGTGAGCTGCCTAGCTAGACAGCATTTTAAGGCATTGTATGTGGACAGTACTTTAAGACAGATCCCATTGCACTTTTATGACTGAATTTGTATTTATTTACATTTTATTAAGTTTATTCATATCAAAGCAGCAGTATATGTAGGCAGTATACAGCAAAGCAGATCACTAGGTTTTGGAGCAAAGATTATATACAGTATTTTGTGTCCATCCACACACACTTTTAACCTTTGATGTGTTTTTCTTCGATTGGATGGAGATGTTTTTGAAGGCTGGCCATGTTTTCATGTAACCGATGGTGCCACTTTGGCCTACAAATGACCACTGGATGGAAGGTTTAGTGAGTTTAGAAGGCAAAGTGCAACCTTGCAGAAATATCTGAACATTTTCTCTGAAGAGAAGCACAAGACTCTTTAGAAGTGTAATAAAGCATCTGTCGGCCTGCTGTGTTTTACTGCTCTCTGCTAGACTCGCAAATGACAAAACATCTTCGACTTGTGGTGTCTTGTTCTCTTTCTCATTTCATTTTTTTTTATTTTATTTTATTTTATTTTATTTTATTTTATTATTAAAAATTATTTTGTTATATACATTATTTTATTTATTCATGTGTTTTATTATAAATTTGATTGTTTTGTTCTTTATTGATTTGTTTTATTTTTATCTGTATTTTTCCATTCGTTCTATACAGCAGATGACTGTTGAAATGCTTGCTTTATTTCAAAAAATAAAAATGGGTCATCATGTCATTTTCAATGCTTGATGCTGATATCTAGAAAGCAGAACGGCTGTTGGCCGATATATGATACAATTCCATTATGGCGAATGAGAAGCATTTTGTTTTATTTCATTTTTCACTGTTGTTCATTCCCTGCCTCTGTCTTTCCCTCATCTGAATATCTCAGTTTAAAAAACCCACGCAGCTGGGTATGGTGGACACCTATTGATATGTTTATTGCTTGCAGTTTCCCCTCTCGTTCCAGAGAGAGCGAGAGGGATGGTGGAGGTGTGATAAATGTTGCGGGGCGTTTGGGTCTGAAGAGATCGCGCCAAAGCAGCGCAGCAGCAGTACTGAAGATTGATTTCTCTTATGCAATTCTCCCCAACGTCTGCGATTAATGACCCTCTACGCTCGCCATCCATCAGCATCTCCCCTTGCTAAACTACACCAGCCCTCATCCAGGCTCCAAAAGCCCACCTATGGCACCACGGCGTACCCCGCGGCCGCGCATTAGCGTGTTGCTAATGCTGTCACATATTCACCTCTTTCTGTCAGATTAATGATGATACTGTTACCCCGCACCTGTCCACCAGGCAAATCCCCTACCCCTCCAACACCTTCCCTCGACGGGGGGCTTCATGTTGGACACGGACCCTCAGTGGCTGAAAGCCAAAGCATTGCTTGATCGGACATATGTCTCTAATTTTCTAGCTATTCTAGTGAGGCTTAACCACGCACAGTAGGATTTACAGTCTTAAATCTGCTTAGATGACACCTTTAGATGAGAAGCAGCTCTGATTAAACATAGATTAGCCATAATCTGGCCTTCAGGAGCAAAGGATTTGGGCTTTTGTGTCATTTGTTGTTACTTGCTCAGCTAGGAGTTCAGCTCCAGTGCAAATCTCCAGCAGAGAACCTAAAATGAGGCTCCCAGATAGGTAGAGACAACAAAACAGTATCTTTTTTTCAACTTTCCTGGTTTGCTTGATCTTGAATAGAATGCAGTTGAATAAGCAATGCTTCAGATTTTGTAAGTCTAAAACTCCCATGTGTAGGAGCCACTGATGACTGAGCCATTGAAGCTGAAAAACATTGATGTCTGTCCTAGACGTGACACAGTTCTCACAATGCTCAAATTGCTCTGCACCCAGGAACTCTCAGAACTTCGAGAATGAAAGCGCCCTATGAGAGTTGCCGTGATGTAAACTATCTTAAGATGATAAAACTCCCTTTCACATGCAGCTCCCTCAAGATTCACCCAAGGCCAAAGTCAAAAACCAGTCGCTTGGCTCTTTTATGCTTTTCGTCTAATCTAGAGGAATTAGTGTGAGACATTTTGTCTAACAACCCCATTGGATCCACTGGCGAGTTTCTGATACTGTTTGTTTCACTGCTCGATATTGTTCTAGGATCTCATACAACAGAGGATAGTTGTAATGCTTAGTTGTAGCATTTATTTATTTATTGAAAATTCTTGCAATTTTGATTACAAAAGTGGTAAAAAAAAGATCTTTGACACCATCTAGAGAGCAGGTTGTCCAAATATAATACTGAAATATAAGGGATGCTTAATGCTATAAGTATTAACGTACTGTACAACGAGGCAATCATTATTGAAGTTTTTTTAGTGATAATGACTCTATGACTGTCTTTTATCACAGTTCTCACTAATCACAGTTACATTGTTACCACATGAATAACGGGCATGAAATACTGATTAGAGTTTAAATTATTTTGTGAAAAGAATTGTGTATAGAAGAAATATCTGACTGCAAAAGGCATCAATTGAGCAATCAGAATCAAGTATTTCAGGGAACCATGTGATGATAATATTCAAATTGCTTTATAATTTTTTTAAAATATATTCCATTCAAAAAATCTGGGGTCAGTTTTATTCAGCAAGGAAACATTAAATTGACCAAAATCAACAGTAAAGTCTTTTATATTGTCATTTTTTATGTCAAAAAAATGCTGTCCTTTTGAACTTTTTATTAATTAGAGAAACCTGAAAAAAGCATCACTTTTTCCACAAAAATATTAAGCAGCACAACTGTCAACACTGATAATAATCAGAAATGTTTCTTGAGCAGCAAGTCAGCATATTAGAATGATTTCTGAAGGATCATGTGACATTGAAGACTGGAGTAATGATGCTGAAAATTCAGCTTTACGTCACAGGAATAAATTACATTTTAAAATATATTCAAATAGAAAACAGTTATTTTAAATTATAAAACTTCACAATATTACCGTTGTTTAATGTAATTTTGATCAAATAAATACAGCCTTGGTGAACAGAAGAGACCCAAAAACAAAAATATTACCAACCCCTTTTGAACAGTGTAGATGTATTTTTATGAAAGAAAGAAAAATCTCTTTTGATAATTGTTTCTCATATGACTGTATAACAAATTGACCATATAAGGGCAATTTCCCATCATATTTGTCTCTAACCTTCTATTCCTTTCTGTTTCTTCCCACAGATCCAGTCAACGGTCCTCAGAACGTGAACGTGGTGGACATCCGTGCCCGTCAGCTGACCCTGCAGTGGGAGACCTTTGGATACGCGGTGACACGCTGCCACAGTTTCAACCTGACCGTACAGTACCAATATGTGTTCAACCAGCAGGAGTTTGCCGCTGAGGAGCTGATACCGACCTCCTCTCATTATACTCTGAGGGGACTCAGGCCTTTCGTGACCGTCAGACTACGGCTGGTGCTGGCCAACCCTGAGGGCAGCAAGGAGAGCGAGGAGATCGTCAAACAGACGGAGGAAGATGGTGAGTGCGATTAAGATGAAAGAATAGGATAGATATTGTAAGTTTATGAAACCTTTCATTTTTACTGACTTTCATTTTTACGATCCAGCACTCAGTATTTGTATTGGTCTGATATGGATTTTTTTTTTTTTTTTTTTTGGTCAGATCATGTAGCATCCATTCCTCCTCCAAACCCCTCCATAATTTGCACCCTGACTTCTCCAGTTTATAATAAGTTTACTTCACTAATTACTGTGTCTGAACAGTAATCACATTAGTGATGATCACTCATGACTTCATTTCTGAAACCCATCATCCTTTAGCAGATGGACAAGACAACATGCCAAACTGTCCGTTCAGTTTGAAATTCAATAGATCATTACAGTTCAGAAGGATTTTCACCAGAGCATGATTTCACTTATATGCTTTTCTGTAAATGTTAGAAAAAAATCAAAGTAAGCCAAGACAAGGCAAATATATTTATATAGCACATTTCACACACAGTGGTAATTCAAAGTGCCTTTTAAAAAAGTATTTTAAAAAAAAAGTAATCATAAAGTTCATAAAAAGTTTAATTAAAACATGCAATAAAATGACAAATTGAAGAAAAATGAATAAGTTAGTTAAATGCAATAATATTCTACATTAAAATGAATAAGTGTAATAAGAGTAATATGAGTATTTTATATTCTGCATGCAAGCGATTAGATTTAGTGTTGTTCTCTGTATTAAACTTGAGTAGATGAGCAATTTGTTTTCTTTTCTAATTTAATCCATTTTGTTTCATTACAAATAAAAGAAATTACAAACGTACTAATGCTTGTTTACATGGTCCTCATGGTTCACATCATATAAAAGAAGTTATAAAACAAGACCTGACCGAACATTACCATGGCTACTTAACTATAAATGAACAAATAAAGAAATGGACATGTAATATGTGGAAATTATTTTATCTTGTGAAAAGTATGAGACCATGGAGTGCTATGAGAGACATGAAACTAGCACAATATATGAAATTGATTGCTAGGCAGAACATATCCAATCAGAATCAAGTATTCCAAAGAGCCTTGTTAATATTTACTAAGCTATTTCATTTTCTTTCTTTTTTTTATTGTACACTCTTTCTCTCTCTCTCTAATGAAACTCATTAATTTATCTGTATGTTTTCATTTCCAAACAGTGTTGTATTAAATATATATTTTCTATTTGAATACTGACAGCAAAACTCTCCAAACGACTATATTTAAAACTGAATAGCTATCGTTATGTTCTTTAATATCTAAGTGCTGGTTTAGGCTACTTAGAAAACTTCCTGGGTAAGAGTTATAACTGTGAGTATTATAAATACATTGATTATCTTCCTCTTGAATTGATATATTTTTACTTGAAGGTTGTTTGAGGAACATTTTAAATGGAGCTTTGTTAGCTACTGAAATCATTAACACTTGTTCTTGGCATTTAATCTTACTAGACATTTGAATTAAACAAGAACAGAAGTAGTAATAACTACTAACCTTCACTGGAAGAACTGCGCATTTATAGAAAGACTGGAGGTTAATGCTTCAGTACAATGAAGCAAAACATGGCTATTATAGGCTAGAACATCCTTTCATAGCCAAAATTCAGCATCAGGGACTCTGCTATTATAGCTGTTGACAGTCGTAGATTTTGGCAAATTAGTTTTACAACATGCATGGCCCTTACCACATTCTCAAATGCGAAAATGGGAATAGTTCAATGACCTCAGCCCATTATTTCAATTATCCAACATTTTAATTAATGACTCTTACCCTTGGTTCTTGAGGGCTGAAGGGCCATTGGTTTTGTTTTTTAAGTCTTTGTCTTGGAGCGCTTATGTGTTCTTTCCAGCTGAATGCAATTCTGAAGCTTTACAGAGTGCAGCTGTGACATGCTATTCAATAGTGGTCATTTAAAATCTCTTACTTTTGCACTGTGGTCAAAAATAAACTGTAGATTTTTTTAAAAAAGGTTTAAAATCAGGTGAATTCTGAAAAATTTCATTTTTATAGCCTAAGAGGGAGTATTACTGCCTTTCAGCCTTTCAGTTATGATAAAATAAGAAAAAAGAAAACCAAGAGTCCTTTTTTTAAGCAATGACTAAAGATAAAAATAGAAGAAAAAAACCTCCAGACTTCAGTGTCTTCTAATATGCCGATTTGTTGCTCAAGAAATAAGTCTTATTATGTTCTTGGCATTTAATCTTACTAGACATTTGAATTAAACAAGAAAAGAAGTAGTAATAACTACTAACCTTCACTGGAAGAACTGCGCATTTATAGAAAGACTGGAGGTTAATGCTTCAGTACAATGAAGCAAAACTTATTATGATGAAAACTTTTGATTTTGAAAACAGTTGTGTTGCTTAATATTTTGTGGAAACTGCAATAAATTTTTATTCTTGAGGACTAGAAAGTTCAAAATAACAGCATTTATTTGAAATAGAAATCTTTTGTGACACTTTAAATGTATCAGACAATTTGACCAATTTAATTCATCCTTGCATCATCCAAAAACTTTATTCAAAAAAAAAAAAAAAAATCTTACTGACCCTAAACTTTTGAACTGTAGTGTTGATCTGCGATTTAATGATTCAGTGATGTGCAACGAGGCTGTTTTCCATCATATATTAAAACAATGCCAATGGCAAATGATTTGTATTCCCTCTTAATGTACATTGTATTTTGTAGTACGTCATAAAGTTTGGTGCAGTTGTTATCAGTTGATTTAAAAAGAGTTATTTCTGCTAATAAAGAAAACCAGTGTGCTTTTTAAATAAATCAATATTTAATTTAAGATTATGTACACATTAAATTGTTGTTCAGTAATAGTGAAACTTTAGAAAAGTCATCATTGGTGCATGCCATACTTTTGTAAAGGATTTCGAAACGATTTTAATGTTTTAATAATGCATCCTCTCAGATCTCAGCAGTTGTAATGCTCACAGTGAAAGTGTTTGTATTGTAAGATATTAGATTGTCTTGTGTATTTCAGAATCACTACAATTCTGTACAGAAGTCAGATCCACTCAGAGAAGTAAATGGAAACAGAATTGTTAGAACGTAGTACTGCTCTGCTCTTCCTGAAGAAAAACAACAAATATAAAACAAAGATGACGAAAGCCGTCCTCCTTTAATCCATCCGTTCCATTGATGTGTTGCAGTTAAAAGGAAATCCCAACGTAGAGCATGTTAAAGCTTCACAGTCTGTGAAAAGACACAATGTTTCTCAGACGAAGGGAAGGTTTGCTTAATTCGAAAATTTCCCAGAGGGAAGCGCTCAGCCTCCGTTTACAATTAATTTCTCCCAGCTTGTTTTTAACGCTGAGCAATAAAACCGTGTGAAAATACGGCCTATTGTCAGGCCTTAGATGATTAGATTATAGCGTATAATTCAAGCTCATCTCATTTTCTTTTCGTTTTTCATTTTCATGTCCTGATGAGTCTGTTTTGATATGGATAGAACTCTTTTGGTTATTCAGTATCTGCTCTTGTCTGCCGCACTGATGTTTTTTTTCTTTTTTTATGTTTTTTGCATATGAAAACCTATAATTGCTGTCCTTTGTGTTAGCAAATTGATGGACAGCTGCAACATATCAATAGTGAAGCAAATTTATCCCTCTGTGTAACCTTATATGGGGATAATTGCAGGAGGGTGAAATTAACATGAGGACGGCAGACCGTTTTTTACCTTATTAGGTCAACAACAACACCGACCCTGTACTTACGGGAACCTGCTTGCCCATAAACAAGCGTAAACAGGAACAGAGTGTATATGTCGTTCGTGATGAAAATAATCAGTTAGATTCAATGTATAATAATTACGAAACCTATTAAAAGTTATTTGTATCTGAGAGGGACAAGCATAAAGGGGAAAAATTGTTTCTTCCACCTCAAACTTAATGAAACATCACTCATAGTCTCCACACGAGAAGCTAATCAGCTGGATTAATATGTAAAGCAGCATTTCTCGCACATGCATGGTTATGTGGTGGAAAAGATAGCGGACGGAGGACTGGATCTAATTATATTTCATTGTAACCGTGATTTAATGTGCTTGTTGGCTAGTGCCCAATCAAGCTATTTGAAGAATTGTTGAAAATATAATTTAACTGGCCTCACTTTGCAGTACAATATCTGACATCAGCACCTCGGTGAGAGAGCATTATTCACCTTTTCTTTGATTAGCTCAATTTTTTCCCATCAAAGAATAAATGCCAATGACTATTCAGCTTTTAATAGCGATTGAGGGCAAATAACTCAGCCTCACTACCTTTTTGAAGATGAACTTAGTCGCATGCGATAGAAATAACCAGAAAGAATGATATCTGTTCTATGAGGAAAAAACAACTTTCGGTTTTCAGCATACTATGAGTGACATTTCCATAATACAAACAGCAAATGATCAATATTCACTCTAATTTAGATTATATTCCATTTTCTCTTACAACATAAAGTTTGGTGCAGTTGTGCTGATTGATTAGTTCAGAAAGCTTATTTCTGCTAATAAAGGGAAACCATTGTACTTTCTAAATAAATCAATATTAAACTAAAACTCATGTACACATTCAACTGTTGTTCAGTAATGGTAAAACTTTGGAAGAAAATGTCATTATTGCATAAATCATAATTTTATGGACATTGGCTAGAAATTATTTTAATGTTTTAATAATGCATCCTCTCAGATCTCAGCAGTTCTATAATGCTCACAATAAAAGTGTTTTTAAGTTATCAGATTAGCACAAATCATTTCAATTTCCTCTTCAGCTTTTATTAGCGTTTTAAAGCAAATATCTCAACCTTGTTACCTTTTGAAGATGAACTGATGCTTATGCAATAAGAACAAATAGAAAGAATAAGATTAGATCCTTTCCTTTTTTTCCTCAGTAATTCGAAGAAACAGTTAAACATCTCAAGACATAACTTAATACTTTGAACTATTACAGAATTATGTGAATGAAAAACAAGAAAAGCAAGTAGAGATGCACCGATTGACAGGCCAGTGATCGGAATCGGCCGATTTTTCGCATGACAGTCTCACGTCTTGCCGATTCCGAGCCGATCGTTTTATTGCCAGCGGCACATTCAATGACGTCACAGCCACGCGCACACTCACACCCTGCATTCCATTCGGAAGGTTTCATCCCTGTGCCCTAATCCCTTCAAAGGGTTTACCCTCCGGAGTGGGAGCTTCGAAGGGTTGAAGGGTGTAGGGGACCAAACAACTGTTTCTTGAAGTGCCCTTCTGCGTCATCATCCCGTGCCCATACGGATGCACCGTCATCATGCAAAGTATCTGTGCAAAGGATCATGGGGGCCCAAAGTGTCCATCAGTTGTACCCTTCGAAATCCTTCATTCCGAAGGGCCCTTTGAAGTGGCTAGTTTTGAGCACTTTGGTTTGGAACGACACTTCAATATGGCGGCCATGATTGTTTTCACTCCAAAGTGCCCTTCGGAGGGCGATATATCCCATTTGGAACGCACCGTCATTCGTGTGTAAACACGTCGTTTCGTGTGAGAATGATTCTAATTTTAATGGCATGAATCCATGTTTTTGAACGAATCGAGTGAGTCAATGATTCAGTGGCCCATTCATAAGGACAGTCACTTGCCTCGTTTCTGAATGAATTAGCCGTTTGAATGAATCGGTTGAATGAATGAATAAATGACTCACTCATTAAAACAGACACTTCCCGCCACCTACTGGTGGTTTAGTCATATTTAAAAGTATCATTGCGTTTTTTCAACATTTATTTGTATGTTTAAAAAAAATATGTAAAACTTTAATCTTATAAAATTATTTATGCATTTGAAATTTTGCGGTGTAAATGCATTTATGGCACCTCAGCTTCATCAAACAGTCTGTGTAAATGCATCTAATGCCACTTCAGATGCAGCTTCTGTTTCCTCAGCAGTGGAAAGATGGAGTTTCTTAATACTAATTTCATTTGAATGGTAACAACTCTACAGTTTCTTATTATGCTAACTGAATTAATTGAAACAATGTCAGAATTTGATGTGAAAGTTGACACATTTAATAAGGTTAGGTTAGGGGAAAAAATGACCATTTATAAACAGTGGGAAATGACATCTGTTTTGTTACATACAGCAACTCATTTTAAGTTAACTATTTCTTCCTCTTTCCAGTCACAGAGCACTTTATTTTGAGAATTGTTTAAGTGAGAGAAAATCTGTTACTTAGTCCAGATTGGGGGAATTGTAATGTTTAATCATTTCTTTTATTACGTAAATAAATTTTGCATTGAAATTTGCATAGATTTTTGTTTGTATATGCTGTCAGTTATAGTTGAGTGAATGAATGAATGAATGATGCATTTATATAGCGCTTTATTGTGCATTGCCGTGCACCCAAAGCGCTTTACAATCATGTGGGGGGTCTCTCCTCAACCACCACCATGGTTCATAGTTCTTAGAAAGAAAATCGGAATCAACAAAAATCGGTATCGGCAGGTCACACTTCCAAAAAACCGGAAATCGAAATCGGCCAAGAAAATTGCAATCGGTGCATCTCTAAAAGCAAGCATAATATATGCCAGTATGAACATACAAACACAGTATTATATGCATATACATATATATATATATATATATATATATATATATATATAAGCATCCAAACTAAAGTTCATGTGCAAATTACAGGGGGGAAACATGATTGTTGCATAAATCTTAATTGTGTGTGGACATTGACTAGAAATGATTTGCATGCTTTATTAATCTCAGGACACAGTGAAAGTATTTTAAGTTATTAGATCAGCTCAAATATTTTCCCTTTGAAGAATAAATGCTAAAGACTATTCAGCTTTTAATCATGAATGAAGGCAAATATTTCAACCTCTCAACATTTTGAAGATGAGCTTAGTTACATGAGAAAGAAATAAACAGAAAGAATTTAATGAGATTAAATCTCTTCAATGTGGAAAAAAGATTCTCTCTTGTTAAATAAATGAGATTCCCAAAATAAGAATACAGCTCGATTTAGCTTTTCCTCAATGAAATAGTTCGTGGTTTAGGTTTGTGTGTTGATGATGTTAATGAAAAGTTGCATAAACAATAGATGTTGTCATTCTTTTCTTTGCCATTCAAGACGACCTCCAGTTAATCTGTTTGTGCCCGAGCTTCCTCTCCCGCTTGCCCCGTTACGGCCCTGCCACGCTCATCTCTTTAATCTGCCCTCCCAATTAGCCGCGACTTAGTGCAAAGCAAACAGCAGCTAAGTTGGACTAAACGGCCTTTTAGCTAAGTCATTAGCTCTCTTTGCACACACTGTCAGGAACAGTCTGACTCATTAGTGTGTCGTCGCTAACAGTCAAGTCAAAGACACTAACCAAGACTGAGAAATGAAAGACAACTAGCCTCAAGTTAACATACTGTGTGGGCTATTGTCAAATTGGGCCAAATTAGCACATTTGCATGCTAATTTATGAAATTGTCAAGTCATAGCATCTCTGCAAATGCTATGCTGGCATACGAGAGCAGGATGAAGCTGTGCATGGATAATGACATCTTGAAAACAGGTTTTTAGGGTGTTAATGATGTTCTAGCAAGAGTATATTTGGAAAACTTGCAATGCGTGCCAGAGAGGATGTGTGCACAAAAATATGCGAATAGACACATGCATATTCGCGCAGTGGTACTCGTAGCACTTGTTAACACCTCTCGATACCGAAGGGTAGCAAAGCTGTTACAATTCACACTTTGAACATTGCGGCTGAGGTGTGTTTGACATAGTTTTGCTTCATTAGTCAGCCAATCTCTGCTCGCCTCACTATACATTCTACCCAGCCATTTCTGTCACCCTACGTCACCTCGCTTCTCAAAACAATCACGTTTTATTTAAAGGTGTTGATGTAATGGTACAGTATTTGAGTTTTCATTTTCATTTGCCTGTTTCTGAGTTGCTAAATGTTTTGAACGTGTGTTTGTGTTTCTATACTAGTTCCTGGCCCCATTCCTATGGAGTCAATTCAGACAGGCCCATACGAGGAGAAGATCTTCATGCAATGGAAGGCCCCGAATGAAACTAATGGAGTCATTACACTGTATGAGGTGAGAAAATGCTACATCTTTTTTGTTTATTTATATTTGATGTATTTCTAATGTATATAAATCTAATGTTAGGGTTTCTGAAGGTCTTAAAAAGGTCTTGATTTGCCCTTCTACAAATTAAGGCTTTAAAAAGTCTTATATTCATAAAGTCATGGCATTAAATGGTGCATGCATTGCCAAAAATGAAAATCTTCCTCAGTATTTTTGCTTTTCAACACAAATATTCAAACATCCTTAAATTAAAATGTCTCAAGGTTTACTTGAGATGCAAAAGGAAAACGAAGTCTTGAAAAACTGAACAAAATTAAGTTAGTTATGCATAAAACGGCAACAAATATCTCTCGATGGGGTACTTGATTTAATTAATTAAGTTTAATCAAGTTGATTGGCAGATATTCTGTCTTGTTTTAATCATGCAGTCACTTCATTCTGATCAGTTCCATAGAAAACAAGACTTCTTATATTACGTAACTTAGCTTCTCAAGTAAACATATATCTTGATTTAAGATTCTTTAGACGTATGTGATGGAAAACAAGTTTTCCAGATTCCAGTGGTTGGGAGCAGAGGTATTATTTGTTATACTATTTCTGCTAAAAAGTAATGTAGATAGGTTGGAAGTTGTATTTTCATGCTTGAAACTGAAATGTTGCTGTTCATGTGTGTCTTAAAACTATATATTTATATATAAATTACTGTGGTAAAATTAGGTGACAGGATACTATGTGGTACAAATATTGCACAAAAATAAGTGATTTTCTGTTGCAGGAAATGTTGTTTGACAGCCCGGATCTCTCGCAAATTAATTATTTATTAGTCAATGCATAGAATATTCGCATTACAAGCAAGGAAATGAAGTCACAGCATGACAAAAACAAATTACATCCAGATTTTGCTTTAATGTGTGTGTTCGAGTGGGCTGGAGGCACAAAAGAGCCTCACTATCTCTTTGATTTGATGAGGAAGACAAACCACGTGCAAGACATTGTGCATATCCAGGTACATCATTAAAACGGGGTTACGGCGTGTGCCATCTTGGTGATAAGAAGATTGACAGAATTTACTAAATGTATCGAGCGGACACAATGCGGTCCCATTTGGCTGGATAATTGCTATAATAGCCCTCATTGATTTAATTAGAAGCATCCAATAGAATTATCCAGGAGATCTGAGCAGCCGTATGCCTCCTCTCCTCGCTTTTAGTGATTCAGACAAATTAGACTTAGGACAAAGAGCTCGGAGGGAGGAAAAGGAAGGTGCAGAGATGAATGCAGCGGTAGGGTCACAAAAGGATATGCTTTTGTTTGTGGCAAGCAAGTTTCTTGATTCAAAGCTGTAGGAAAGTTTGGACTTGGAGACTCATGGAAATAAAATAGGGCTGCAACAACTAGCAATAAAAATATTAAAGATTGATAGTGGGTATTTATGTATTTTGATGTATTTTCTTTTTGAGAGTACGTAAAATTATTTGCAATATACTGTATGATAACATTAATAGTTGAAACATTTTTGAAATGTAATATTGCATATACGTAACACATACAACGCTGCATATGTAATACTTTTATTGCTATGCATTTTATGTATTTTAAATGTAAAAAAAAGTGTTTATATATAAACCATATATAAAAACATATCAAAAGCGATTTTATATATATATATATATATATATATATATATATATTATATAAGCGATTTTTATATGTGACCCTGGACCACAAAACCAGTCTTAAGTAGCACAGGTATATCTGTAGCGTTAGCCAATAATACACTGTATGGGTCAAAATTATCAATTTTTCTTTTATGCCAAAAATCATCAGGATATTAAGTAAAGATCATGTTCTATGAAGATATTTTGTCAATTTCCTACTGTAAATATATCAAAACTTGATTCTTGATGAGTAATATACTTTGCTAAGAACTTCATTTGGACAACTTTAAAGGCGATTTTCTCAGTATTTAGATTTTTTTTTTTGCACCCTCAGATTCCAGATTTTCAAATAGTTGTATCTCGGCCAAATATTGTCCTATCCTAACAAACCATACATCAATGGAAAGCTTATTTATTTCAGCTTTCAGATTATGTATAAATCTCAATTTCAAAAATTGACCCTTATGACTGGTTTTGTGGTCCAGGGTCACATATATAAATAGAGTCTGGTAACGCATCATTTAGTGCTGAATGTATTTGATATTTACCACAGAGGTGAAGGTTTTGAACGACTTAAATATAGACTTTCCTATTGACAGTCACAGTAGAAGTTTCATAGAAGTCATAGAAGCTCATAGAACTTTCTATAACTAAAAGTATTTCCAGTACACTTACTTCAGTGGCAATCACACCAGAAGTGATTTGAGGTTAAGTGCCCGGAACAAGGACACAGAGATGATTGCTTATGGCTCAACCCTTGTAGGAATGAGCCAGTAACATTCTGGTTACCAGCCGCTAGGCCACATCACCCTATATGTACTGTATGTAATGAAGCACTGGGTGGTTCATTGAGCTACACTTATAAGAGCAGCTCAGCAGCCTGCTAAATATGACACACACACACATTGCAGTGGGTGTCAGATCAGTTTCTGAGTACCTGAGATGTGTCCTGCATCAAAATCCATACTTTTGATCAAATTTCCCCTCTCTCCCTCTCTCTCGGTCTCTTTCCTCTCCCTTCATTTCACTGCACAACAGCCTCCTGTTATCAAACCATCAAAGCCTTTCAGAAATTAATTGCTTTGCTGACAAAATAAGAGTGTGCGTATGAAAGCGCATGGAAAGTAAGACAGAGAAGATCCTCAACAGCTCCTTATTAATCAACACTGAGACGTGTAAAGCGAAGGTGTCTTTTGTCCTCCTGCTTCTTTATTTTTCTTTATCTCCATGCAAATGAGAACGAGTAAATAGCAGAACACTTCTGCAAACGCGGGCGTTTAGTCCTTGATCTTTGTTTTGTTTAATTTGCGTGACATGTTGTGAGTTTGCGATGACGTGATGTCTTCCACCCCTCCGCAGTGTCTCGCACGGCATTTCTTATGGCTTGCTGTCTGGAGTTACGTGGAAACAAACCACCCACTTTGTTTACAGAGAGAACATGTCTGATGGTTTTTCTTTGGAGTGATGGACAAGGACATTGACACTCTCTGTGGGTACTGTTATTTACGTAGACACTTTAAAATTAAAATGACATTTGAGTTTGAGCTGATTTTTTTGCAACAAATATGTACTATAATGTTATACCATGTTTTTTGCACATAGTATTTCAGTTAATTTTTTGGTTATACTACACTAACAAAAATGTACCATGATATTATAATATCCACATACCTTGAAGAACTTTATAAAAACCACAGTACCATAGTATTACCATCAGATGCCGTCAATGTACCATGGTAATTTTTTCATGGTAAGATTTTTAGACATCTACCATGGAAATACCATAGTATTCTTGGCTTTTATGAAAGGAATTAATACTGTCATTCAGCAAGGACACATTAAATTGATCAAAAGTGACAGTAAATACATTTATATGTTACAAAAGGTTTCTATTTCAAATAAAACAACATTGATAATAACGTTTTTTAAGCAGCAAATCAGCATATTAGAATAATTTCTGAAGAATAATGCGGCACTGAAGACTGGAGTAATGATGCTGAAATTTCAGCTTTGAATCACATGAATAAATTATATTTTATAATATTTTCAAACAGAAAACAGTTATTTTAAATAGTAATAATATTTCACGATATTGCTGTTTTAACTGTACTTTTTGATCAAATAAATACAGCCTTGCAGTCTTAAAAAAAAAAATAAAAAATAAAAAAAATTTACCGACCCAAAACTTTTGAACAGTAGAATAAATACTATAGTATACAAATACCATAATCATAATTAGTGCCATGATATAATTCAACAAACCAGTTTAACATCAATGGTACCACCGTAGTACTTTTTTGTAAGTAAAAATCTCTTTCTCTCTTTCTAAATAAGTCAAAGTAAGGAGCTGTCGTTCTGTGTGCTGATGTAGTGTGGAAGGTTTCAACTCTAACGAAGATAAACAGCCTGTTCTGCCCTTACGGGATGGAGGAAAACCTGTGCACATCCCACCTCCTCCCTTCATGGTGTTGTTTTCATTTCCATCAATAAGCGCTTGAGTTGCAAGCACTTGAGTTAAGAGAATCGGTAACCCCTATCTCTCCTGAGCAGCTAAACCCGGTTAATGGGCTCATGGTCCTGCACGGCTGGTCTAGAGACAGCTGGAGGGAGGTCTAAATCCGGGTTAATGTCGAGAGTGCGGTTTTTATTTACCGTTTGTCGTGTCATGAGACGGTGAGATTCAAGTACCCTTATTTTGTCCCAAACAGCAGACATTAGTGTGTCATTGCTAGTAGTCATAAGGAAGTTGTGTTAACAATGTACCGGGTTGATGCAATGAGTTGGTTGCTAAAATTGTCAAAGTTTGTGAGGTTTATGTCAGATATTCAGAGTTTTAGTAGCAAGCAAACAAATTATGCATGGGTATATTGTGTATTCTGTTTTTTTCTGAGTCATATCTATGAGGTAAAGTTTTTATTTTTGGGGGGAAATTTGTATTGTATTTGTATGAAATTTGTATCACAAAGTCTATAGACATTTTCCACTATTTTCATTCTCTCTCATGCCATACAGTTGTTTGCAGAGAATGTTGTGCCATTATTTGAATAATTTGTCTGTGCATTTTTATTGTTTTCAGATTTATTCACATTAAAAATCATGTGAACCCACATTGTGTTGTAGTTGATTGTGGTGGTCAGTGTCTAAGTGGGCAGTTCTTGATCTGTCTGATTAAATGAGACTATATAGTGCTGTATTTTCTTCTCTTTTATTCTGTTTTATGCCTGCAGAATTGAGTGGAATGTAACATATTATTCTCTATGCCAAATGTTGAGTAACTTCATTTCTTTCTGGCATCCCAAACCCTTATAACTCACCCTCAAAATTTACAAAATACTAAATATTCTGAGTTCACAGCCAGTCTGTTTACCAACTGTAAATCTCAGGAGATGCTGACTTGAACGAGGCCGAAGAATTACTAACAATCCAGCTTGGGTTTACAGTTTTGCATTTCACGTATCTGCTTGTATAACAGCTGCCTTGGATTTCAAGTTCTTATAATCTGTTCTGAAGGGTTGAATGTCCATGCAGAATGAATTTTATATATTTAATTGCTTTGAGCTTATTGAGGTACTTCTTTGTGACAGATGTATGCCAGTGTGGTTGTAGGTTGTGGTCTTGTTTTTCTAGGGTACCTTTTTTGTTAGTTTTACTTGTCACATGACAAAAGGAATATTGTATGACAGGGTCACAAGAGACTTTATCTCTGTTCCAAAGCGTAGTGAGCTGCCTACAGTATATGCCTACTGTCTACATAGGCATCTGCCTTCTACGGCTCAGTTGAATTGGAAAGTGTCTGTTTTGGAGCAATTTCCATAGGCAGCATCTCTGAAGACTTGAGGCAACTGTGGTACTCAAAACACTTAATACGCACATATATTGGGTAAAATATTCAACACAGAATAATAGTTTTGTAGTGTTGCTAATATATATTTATTTATTTGGCATCATTCATCACAATGCATTTGGTCAAAACAAGCTTTCAAAGTTTATTGGAGTGTGTTTTATAAGAAAATACTATTTCAGTTTTTGTACTGCAAAAGTTTTTAATTCAGTATGTTTCCTGCTGTTTCTTTGTAATTGATTGTGAAGCTTACTAGCAATTTCCGATTGGAAATTGTTTCTACACCAATTTTTTCAGTGTAGTTTAAGAGGCAGTGTACTTAAGTTGCCTTTGGAACCGCTTTTTTTGTTGCTAGTGCACTTATGATACCTTAAAAGGCAGTTCACTATGTTTTGGAACAGCATCTCTCTTTCCTTTTTTATACTCATTGCTGAAGTGAAGTAGCCATAAATTCCAATATCTCCCACAAACAGGGCTGTTTTCTTCGGATTCCCATCTCCGCTGCCAAACTGAACTGGGAAATGAACCCTTTTCAAATCAGCTGTGGTCAATTAAACTCAAGCGGCTCTTTTAACAGAGAGCCACAGTGCGTTCAGTAGTGCATTAGGCCACTTTTAGCAGCCTGTCGCGTGGCATCACATGCCCCCTGGCCAACACTTCCTGTCTCCCCTGACAACAGTCTGAAAAGAGAGAGGGAGGATAGATGAGAGCGAGAGATAGATCCCCCATCCTCACCTCTTCATTTCATACTTTCAGTCTCCTACAGGATTGTCCATCCCTTGTGTTTTTTCCCCATCGGGGCATTTAAGTGATGACAGGGTAATTGGTAGACTATTGATCTCTTTGCTGGCCTTTGAGCTGTTATGTTGTTGTTGTTGTTGTTGTTTGTTCATTTAGTCACATAGAAAATGGAAGAATTGCTCGATATTGTACAGGACATGTTGTCAAAAGTGAAATTACTCTGGTAGTATCTGGTAGTAGTTTTAATGACATAATAAATACTGTATCCATGTGCTCTCTTGTTGAACTGGAAAATGTACATAATCAGAAGCCTACAACAAATATTAATTTACAAATATTACTATATAAGAACAACTAGTTTAATGCAAAAAAATATGTATAGATTTTTTTATACTGAAATATGTATTTATAATTTTTTTGTATAATAAAAACTACTTTAATGCAGAAAAATATTTGATACTGGAAAAACTTAAGACATGTCAAAATACATTTCTGAAAATGGTAAGGTTTACATGATTAAAAAAATAGACAAACTGTTCATACTGTTTGTATGTTGTGAATAAAACAGATTATTTGAATATGTTTTACAAGAAAATGCTATTTCAGATTTTTTTTTTAACTTAACTTTATTTTTAATTCAAAGTGTTAGTTGCTGTGTCTTTGTAATTGTTGGTGAAATTTACCTGTGAAAATTGAGTGAGGTGAGGTTACTCTGCTAGACTACTTAGTGCACTCCAAATACTTTTCGTATCTGAGATATATATATATATGTATATATATATATATATATATATATATATATGGGTCAAAGACGAAAAAGGGTGTAAGCATAAAAACAATAAGTGTAATACTGGTTTAATTGTTGTTTTTCCCCCCAAAAATTAAATTTTTTCTATGTAATTCAATTTCAATTTTGTTTTTGTTTGTCTGAGCACGAAATAAATATCGTACATTTTTCCCTGATTTACAGAAGACACCCACTAAAATGTCATTCAGTGTAACAGTCTTGTCAGGCATATTTACAACAAAACTCAATTTATGACATATTAAAAGACTAATTACTTTCACCCCAGATACTAATTAGTTGTAATTTTACATTTTTAAAATTTGCCACTATCCTAGGTTTTGCCTATTTGTCAGTAAGAATTTTTTACTCATTTAAAACACAATAAAATGTAATATGCTTTTATATATTTTAATATGTACAAGTCAAAATAAGCATGTTGTTTGATTTTTTACATAAATATTGCGTTACACTGAATGACAATGTAACATTAT
>JAFVLL020022725.1:0-48723 GCA_021397915.2 Tor tambroides
GAGACACTCCTCTGAAACATTCATAAAGCCTGACCCTGAGGACCTGAAGCGCACACACACAACTCTTCAGCTCTCCTTCGTCAGCTGGACTGTGGAATGACAGTCTCTGCTTTAATACATTATATGACGTCTATGGTTCGTTCAGTAAGGCCCTCTAATAACTGTTTGTATGTTTTCCTCCTGGAACGTGTACAAGTTCCCTTTGGGGATCAGTAATGCATGTCTGTATATCTGCCAGTTGACGACACGCCCCTAAAACCTGAGTCAGAGCGCAGTTTAAGTACGGCAGAGTGGTTTTCTTTGAATTTTTTGTGTGTCAAATCATCGGTTTGAGCTGACATGATTACCCTGTGTGTTCGGTTCTGTGCCAGCTCTCTAATTCACATCATGTTCTGAAGGTGTCTGAACTTTAAAAAGTCACCCGGGACACCGTCACCCTGTCAGCCAGAATGCCCCAGAAAGTAAAGAGCAGAAAATTACTCATAGGAGCCAGGGTTATTTGTCAGAAATGACCTTCAAATGTGATTAAACATCTAACTTTCTCTGTTTTCTTTTACCTATAAGAATGCAAGGTATGTACAGATATATATTTTCAAAACTGACTAGTCTGTGGGTTATCTAAACAACTGATTGACTAGCTGATCTTAAAGGGGTAGTTAACTGAAAAATTGAAGTCTGTCATCATTTACTCTGCAGAACAAAAAAGATATTTTGAAGAACGTTGGGGTCCAAACAATAAAGACTTTAATTTTGTCAAAATATTTTCTTTTGTGTGCCACAGAATAAAAAAAAATATGGATTTGGATCAATGTGAGACTGAGTAAATGATGATGCAATTAATTTTTTAAATAAACTATCCCTTTTATGTTTTGTATAATTAGGCTTAGGATGATGTCTACCCAACCCGATCTGATGTGTTTCTTAGGGGGTGTTTGCATAAGATCCATTCTTGCGTTAGAAAACAGGTAGACAGAGTGCAGTAGAATGGAACACAAAGCAGAGGTCTCAAGACACATTTTTTAAAGCTGAAGCATTTGTAACTTGACACTTCGTCTTAAAAAGGTTTTGTATACATAGACCAGATTTTAAAAAAATAGTGTAGACTGCAAGCAAGAACTTGCAGCCTTTTATTCTGATAAATTATAGATGGTCAACAAACATACAGGCTAAAAAATATAACCTTTTACTGCACAAAACTATCATAGTCCTCCCAAAAAGCCTACAAATTATGTATAATAAGAGAGATGTTGCTCAGAACAGATTTAATGATCAGAACAGACAATTTGAAGTCTGACTGTAATTGTCTGGAAATGTATTGTTGAAGCAGTGGTTCTTTGAAAAGTATCAGTTTAGATATGAGTATTTTAGCAGCTTCTACCCAATAAAATACTTTAGAGCTTGACATAACTACAATCATTTAAAAATTGAAAAGACTTTTTAGGATTTGATTCACTTCAGGTAAAAAAATCACACTTTTGAAATTCCCTCATATATCCCAAGTGAGAAACACATATACAGACAGACTAATCGTCCATCATGACCCATCTATAATAAACAGACACATACTCTTATAGAGTAAAGTGAGAACATGTCTTCTGAATGTTTGAAGCTTTTTCACCTGTATTGACATTTAAATGTGCACTAGGCAAGTTTTAAGCATTTTTAGGTTGTGTTTCATGACCCTGCAGGAGTTTGGGTAGAGAAGCATGATGAAGAGCATGGCCCATGTGTGTGACAGAAGCGTCAGATTGTGTATTTTGGCGCGGGCCGCTGCGCTGCGATTGGCTACTGAGAATAGGGAATGTCTCTGTAGGCTGTTCATCCATGCATGCTTAACGCACACTCCATTTGTCCGTACCCGAATGCTCACGCCGAATCAACTATGAATCTGTGCACGTGTGTACGTCATTGCTTTGAATCATGGGTAAGTACAGTATGAAACCGCAAGTGTGTAAGGTTTCATAGGCTGCGTACGTGCACGCTTGTTTCTGTCGCGCACAGAGACCTGTGTATTCAGCTGCTGTCTCACAGTTCAAAGGGTTCTGCCTTCAGCAGCATGATTTCTGAATCGTCCAATAACGGCTGGGATAGCAACATCCACAGCCAATCAAACGCTCCCAGCACGCTCCTCTTCGTACCCCCATCTCATACCCAGCAACACTTGCTCTGGCAGAGTCTTTAGGTCATGGTATTGCAAACGTGCGGTAGCTTCCCTATACCCTACGCTCGTTTTCTAAAAACATAGGGTGCATTTCTTGCCGTCATGCTTCATTTTTGGCAGTGCTGACAAAGATAATACAGGAAGCCGAGGGTGGTGAGAGACGAGTCAGGAAAATTGGGTTCCTGGATGGATTTGACGAACAGGAAATGATTGAAGCTAGTGTAACAATTCTATCGCCTGTGGCAAACGATAGAGCGGAGAAGTGCAGTGCGGGCGCACACACGAGAGAAACGCGCACACGTACGCTTGATCGCCTCAGCAGTTTGTTACTTCCTTGTTTAAGAAAGACCCCTCTCCTTTCCTCCCCATTCCCAGCGGACCCCAGGGCTCTCAGTCTGTCTACAGGATAACAACATCTTATCTTCTCTGTTCTCCTCTCCTCTCCTCGCCCATCCCTGGCTCCTTCTCTCCTCCATCCCTCGCTCCCCCTCACCATCATCCCATCAGCATTTCCGCAGTGACTCCTCATTCTTACCCTCCGCTTTTATCTCTTAGTCACTTTCTTCGTTCTGCCATCCCGCGCTCCCTCGTTCCGCTAACAATGAAAGGCAAGAGGGCGGGTTTCTCTCCTCCTTTGTCCTCGTTTTTCTGTCTTGCCACTTTCATCTTTTATCGTGTCATGTTTTTTTCTTGATTTGCAGTATTTATGTAGCTGCTGCGTCAGAGAGATGCATTAACGCAGGCTTCACGGGCGAGAGACAAGATGGCTGACGCAGGCACTCGTCGTGTCTTTCAAACGTAGCGGTTGATCTAGAATCTCCTAGGCCTGTAAACGTTAAATCCAGTTTTCCACCTGCCTTCAGTATGACTGACACCTTTGCTGTGTATATTGAGCCTTGAAAAGCTAAACATTGATGCACAAGCTAATTACGTACCCAAACTGTTTGCAGGATCTCCATAATTACTCAGCAACACTCTTGATTTGTCGTTCAAAACAAAGGTTATTGGGTTCACGAACACCATTTTGTGCACAAGCCACCAAATGGGGCAAAAAGAAAAGACTGCTTCTAAATTAAGATCCCCCCCCTCATCTTTTTGGGGTTCAGTCTGCAATGGGCACGTGCCTCTCGGGGGGTGACCTCGACCCCAGCCTAGGGGGGCTCATTACAGTTTGTCAATCAGCTATAGGGGGAGGGGCCAACAGAGGTCATTCATGGAGAGTAGATCAGAAACGGTTAAAGAAATGCTTCTTTTTGTTGAAGGTGCACGCTGTATTTTAGCCCAATATTTTGTTTTATTTTACATACACTAAAAACTTAAAAAGTCTGGGGTTAGTCATTTATTTATTTTTTTATTTATTTTTTCGAAAGAAAAAAATTAATACTTTTATTCAGCAAGGATGCAATAAATTGATCAAAAGTGACAGTAAATGTAAAAAATCTTTTTCAAATAAATGCTGTTCTTTTGAACTTTCTGTTCATCAAAGAGTACTGAAAAAAATGTACCAAAGGTTCTGCAAAATATTATGCAGCACAACTGTTTCCAGAATTGATAATAATAAGAAGTTTCTTGACCATCAAATCAGCGTATTAGAATGATTTCTGAAGGATCATTTGACACTCAAGATTGGAGTAATGGCTGCTTAAAATTCAGCCTTGCCATCACAGGAATAAATTACGTTTTTAAATAAATAAAGTAGAAAACTGTTATTTTAAATTGTATTAATATTTCACAATATAACTGTTACAAAGATGTACCGTTTGAAAGGGTACCACCCCAGTGACAGCCTGTTCCACACTGCTAGTCAAAAGATAATCTATTTGCCTTTAAAATTATAGTACAATGAATGGCAAGATGGAAAATTTAAGGAGAGAGAACAGGACTGAGATCTGGATTCAAACCTGCAACCCTGCAAGCACAATGGCCCTTACTGTCATGAACGTTTGCACTACCCACTGTGCCATGGCTTCAACACTTTGGTTTTGTTTTCAATTTTTCCCCATTAGGTCTGAATACCAACAGCAACAATTTATGTTTGCCACAGATCATTTTACAATTACTGATCTAGTTTTACAGTAATTTATAGAATGTCTTTTCTGCAAGAAAAATGAAAGTGAAAGAGCATTATTCGCCGTATAAAAGTTTTAAATTCCCTTTTTTCATCAGTGAAATGCTAGTTGATACAGTACATACTAAAAATATATACAAACCATATTACATTTACAGCACATTTTAAACGTGTGTTTTTATTTGTAAGGAGAATGTAAGAATTTGTGTGTGTGCAAAAGAATGAGATTTTGAGCTTGTGTGTGTATGTGTGTTACATAAGAGGTGTAAAAATAGACCCAGCTCTGCACCATTCCTCTTAGTTGGCTGCTCTCGCACGCACACTGCTTCACCGTACCCACAGGGCACACACAACAGTGCTCTGAACAACCCCTCACACACATACACTCCCTGCATCACACACACTCAAATTCACAAACATACACAAACTCACTAAAGCATCACACGTGCACCTTCACACATAAAAGGTGCACATACTCCATCAACTTAGTAACCAAAACAATACAATTACCTTACACAAGTCAATTTGTGTGTCTTCTTGTCGGCATACATTTGAGCCTCCTCAGTGTTTAGCAATTGTTTTTGTCCACAGACACTGAGAGGCACTTTGGTCACAGAAACGCAAGCCACAGAGTGCGTGAGTAAAGCGATAAACCAAGCAGACTAAGATTTAGAGCTATCAATGTGACACATGACTGACATTTTGTGTGACAGGGAAAATTTAGCTTTTGAAAGACACTGAGAGATCTCTGGTGTCAGTTCACAGGCTTCACATCGCAAACACACTGTTGATGATTTATCATTTTAATTTAAAGGGATATTTCACCTAAAAATCAACTTTGTCATGATTTACTCACCCTCATGTTGTTTCAAACCTGTGTTCTGTTCACTCTTAGGGAAAAAAAGGTACAAAATCTGTCACCAGGGCAGTACCTTTTTTAAAACCTACAACTTTATACCTTTTAGGTACTAATATGTACCTTTAAGGTACCAAATTGCACCCTTTGGATATAAAGGTATATCCAAGGTATATCTCTTTTCTGAGAGTGTTGTGTACTTTTTCTCTTACAAGAATTGTTGTAAGATTTTTTCATATTCATATTTCACATAGTTTTTTTACATGCGATAGTTTGTAGTAACCACAGAACTCCAAAAAAGAGCAAAAAGCACCAAGAAATATGATTCATGTTCTGATGATAACCGATAAATGGCCAATATTAAAATTCTGTTCTGTTTTGAAAAGTTAAATCAGTCATTTTAAATGCTTTAAGTTAATTAAAACATCACAACATTATAATGTTTGGTATGAAAAGTAGATATATTTTTAAGGATATAGTTAAAAGTATTATTAAATTATTTTTCCTATTAAATTATAGTGTTTTAAAAGATGAATTTACATGACAGCAAAGGTAATTTAATTGAATATCCAATATCATCCAATACTGAAAAAAATGTGACTGATGTCAGATTTATAGACATTCTTTGTTCATCCATTCTTTTGTGTTCTACAGAAGTCAGAAAGTTATAGGCTTGGAATGACATGAGGGTGAGTAAATAATGACAATTTTCATTTTTTGGTGAACTATCCCTTTAAATAACATCTGTGTTTATTTCTAGTTACTTGAGAACTAATGTCCCTCAAGCATTTTCAAAAAAACCTGAACACTAATAAATATGTGATTTTCATCTTATCCTTTTCAGTCACTCTTCCAAGCTTTTTTCCCCTCCTTCCTCATCATCCCACCAGCAGAGCCACATAAGTGCTGCTATTTGAAATGTCTGGATTGGTCAAAGCAGCCTTAGAGGATTGGTATCTGTCTGGATGATGCTGTGTGTGCTTTCAAGTGCGTGTACAGCTTATTTACTCACAAGTACACATAGTAAATCTTTACTTTCTTCCCTCCATCTAAAGCAAAGGGTGATGCTTCTTGACCTCTGCATTAACAGAAATAGTTTTCCTGTGGGAGAGCCATGTTATGGAGAGAGGGAGACTGCGTGTGACATTTATGGAGTCAGCTTCTGCCCAGCTCTCTGCTCTCACCCTGTTTGTGCGCTGACGACACATCTGCGGCGTTCTCCACTCTCGGTTCATGTGCGCCGTTTGTGTGTTGAGAGGAAAGATTCTGTGTATTATTCAGCTTGAACAGGGAGGATCATCAATAATAACTAAGCACCATGATGGAGGCTGAAAAAAGAACATTGAGTGCTCATCGCTTCCTTTTAGTTTTTAACTCCTTTTTTACTCACATGAGACGAGATAGATTTAAGGGTTTTGATATTCAGTGACACTAAAAACTATTTGGCCACTTAAACCACACTTAAAATGTCTGAATGGCATTGCTAAATGTAATAAAATATCTAACTCAGAAGATTCTTTTTTTTAAACAAATAGTACTTTTTGTTTTGTGTTATTTTAAATACATTACCTTTCAGAAGTTTGGGGTCAAGATTTAAAAAAAATTAAATACTGTTATTCAGCAATTACATTCATCAAAAGTGTCAGTAAATACATCCATAATGTTTCAAATGATTTCTGTTTCAAATAAATGTTGTTTGTTCAACTTTCTATTCATCAAAGAATCATGAAGCAAAATGTGTAATGGTTTTCACAAAAATAATAAGCAGCACAGCTGTTTTCAACATCGATAATATTAAGAAATGTTTCTTGACCACCAAATCAGCATATTAAATTATTTCTCCTAGATCATATGACACTAATGCCTGCTTAAAATTCAGCTTCGTCACTAGAACAAATTACGTTTTAAAATATATTCAAATAGAAAAAAAAAGTTATTTGAAATTGTAATAATATTTCACAATATTAATGTTTTTGCTGTGTTTTTAAATAAAATCAGCCTTGGTGAGCATAAGAGACTTGTTTCAAAATATTTTTAAAAAATCTTACAAATCCCAAACTTTTGAATGTTAATGTATACTCTTTAAAATGTAGACTTAATGTATGTGGTCACTGGTTGTCAAATGTAGGTGGATCATGTCCATAGTTAGTTAATAATACACCTGTGTTAACTGACTTTAACTGACTTTGATCCTCTAGATGTTTAAAAGTATTTGCAAAATGTCTCAGAATAGTTCCTGCATCATTTGTTTGCAGTTGGTAAATGTTTGGTTTGATATTCTGCCTGTGCAGTGGCAAGTGTTAAGTGTCCAAATCCAAATTTCTTTCTAGAAACATTTTCCAGTATAACTTGGCTGTGTGATGTGTTTGGTGGCTGTGATGACACTCAGGCCTCAGGGTCACAGGGAAGGTCAGTGACTGTCGCTTTGGCACTTTGGAGGATCAGCCAATCAGAATGCAATATTTTGGCCTTTGAAGAGAGAGCTACAGAACGCACTGTGCAGTAGAGAGCTCATGGCAAGATGGCCGACATCCAGTTCTGCAGAAAGATACAAGAGAGACAGTAAATTCACTGTGGAGGAAAATGACAAGGGAACACTGGAAAACACAAACATGTTTCCATATGTTAAGGAAGGAAGGAGGAAATTATTCATAGACTGCTATTTTTTCATATGTTCTATCCTTTTTTGCAGCAATATCAGAACAGAATTGGATGTTGCTTACTAATAATAGAAACGTTATTTGAAAGATTTGATGTGTACAGTGTGTCTGACAGGACTGCAAATTCCTGGGGTGTGAGTTTTTTAAAGGGCTCTAAAGCATTTATATATATATATATATATATATATATATATATATATATAATATGTGTGTGTTTATTTTTTAGGAATGGCACAGGTGAATGATCATGGCACGCAGTATCGTTCTGCCATCTACACCTACAGCCCAGAACAGCAAGAGCTGGCCATGAGAAGCAAGCATATGTACCAGGAGGTGTAGTATCTCAAAACACACATACAAACTTTCCATTGAATTCTGTTGCTTTATAATGAATTAAGGATATTTTCATAACCCCCACCCCTATTACCCCTATTATTTTCATAAGTCCTACCCCCTTCAAACTTAACCAAACTTAAACTATTTTTATTTTTCAGATTTTCCTTAAGATTTTATTACTTGTGCTTTTTTAGATTTAATTTAGCTAATCTAAATGAGGAAATATCATAGACTTTTATTGTTTTTAGTTCAAAATAATTAGTTTACAAGAAGCCCTACAAGAGAACTTTTTGCATTTTTAGGATTTTGCTCTTCAATACACGCACAAAGGTGCCAGCGCATGCATAGCCTGTGTCATCTCATATCAAACCGTGAAAGAAACTACAAACATGCAATGTCGTGATCAGTTAAGTTATGAAGTTACCAAAAAGGCGATTAAAGCTGCCATTAATCTGTGCATGCATGTAATATGTTATATATGAGTTACATTAAAGCTGCAGTCGGTAAGTTTTGCCTGTTTGTCGCCATCTCTGTTTGAAAACCTGGAATTGCAGCTCTGTGCGGAATTATCTTTCGTGCGTGGGGTTGTACTCCGGCACGGCTCCAGCGCGGATGAATCTAATGTTTTGAGGAGTATGTTTGGCTGTCAGTCACTGCAATGGTGTGGATACTGTACTTAGGAATCACAGATTCTAGCCTACGTCTTGGAATATGACCCAAATAAGAATTTTCACGGTATATTGTCATCTGAACAAGTAAGTAACAAATCTGCCACGTTTGTTCTGACCAACTGAGGAAAAAAGTATTACATCACGCTACCAATGGTGATTAAATCTAACGATCAGTTAGCTCATATCACATCTAACTGCAAATTATTATTATTGTTATACTTTATTCTCAAATTATTAATGTTAACATCAGCATTGCGTGACTATGAGTATAGTGTGTATTAGCGTGTAGATTTCAATTTCTGTACAGTCTAATCTCTAATTGTCATACCATTCGAATTTCATATTAAGACATTTTTAACCCAAAAAGAAAACTATGCTCCCTTCGAACTGATTTTCTTTAAAATACAGATCTTTTGTAATCTCAGGCTATCTGTAATCAGAAGCACATTTAAAACTGGAATATAATTTAATTTCATTCACATGTGTTTCATAAACACATAATCCTTTCTGGATTACAATCCGCCATCAAAATGATACATTTGATTTCTAGCTGCTGTGAGAAAAGACTATAAACAAGCCACCACCTACAGGATCCTCACATGCGATAGCCTTGTAGCCGGGAAAACTTCTTTGTTTACAGGCGTGACGTAATGATGCAGTGCCATGCTCAAATTTCCCGCGAAAACCTACCCATAACACTCAAATTAGAAAACATTATTATAAGCTAACCGTTGTGAATCGGGATAAAGTAAGGTGATAGTTTTGAACACTGGCTGGTTATGTACTTGCTCAAATATTGATTTCGTATCATTTTTAACCCAAAAAAGTTAAGGACTGCAGCTTTAAGAACATGTCTCTGAAATGGTTTTCAAAACTGTCCTGGAGCATCCTAGAACTGTCTCCCTCATCTAACACACGCGATTCAACTCGTCAGCTCATTAGAAGAGACTTAAATGGGCCCGACCTGAAATGGGTCAGAAAAGGTAGAGTTGAGAGAAAATACGATGCTCAGATCGCGTCACGTTCAGCAGCAGCAGCTCTTAAAGAAATAGAAGCCAAAACAAACTAATAACCAGCTGCTGTGATGTCTGTTCATCAAGAACAAAAGAAAAAAAGAGGAAATCAATAACTTTGATAGTTTTAAGGATTCATCTGTATTTAGTTTAAAATTTAGTGTTTGATAACTTTATTCAATTTTTGTATATTTCTGCTGAGGGGCACAGGTAGATAAATATGACATTTATTATAATGGGTTTATGTGAAGAAGTTCACTTAAATTAGAAGTTATTTTTAAAGTCTAATAAATGTTAAAATTGACAGCTCTTAATTATAATGTAAAGTTGACTGGCTATAGTCAATGGTTAAATATTAGGGGGAAATATTTTTATAGGGAAATCAATATTAGTTGATATCAGTGATACTGGCCGTCAGTCATAAAAAAGATTCCATTAAACAAATATTAAAAATATACCGTCTTTACGTTGTTTGTACATTAATTTGAAGATTGAATGTGAAAATATTGCAATATAAACGTGTATTTAAAAACTTTAATGTTAAGGTGAGATTAAAAACTTTAAGGTGGGATTAATCGCGATGAAAAATGTGAAATTAATTTTTTTTAATCGATTGACAGCACAAGATATATATATATATATATATATGTACATTATTTTTATTTATAAATAATTTTTACTATTCTCATTCATGGTTTATGTCATTTTTCTACATTGTGTGTTAGAGGGGACATTAGTGAGAAATAAGGATACACTACCATTCAAAAGTTTAGAGCCAGTAAAAGAAATTAATACTTCTATTCAGCAAGGATGCATTAAATTGATCAAAAGTTACAGTAAAGACATATATAATGTTTCTATTTTTGAATAAATGAAATTTTCAGAACAACAATTTTCAGCATTGATGATATTGAGCACAAAATCAGCATATTAGAATGATGTCTGAAGACTCCTGATAATTCAGCTTTGCATCACATGAATAAATTTCATTGAAAATCTAATAAAATGAACATTTTAAAATATGTTTTACAGTGTTACTGTTGTTACTGTAGTTTTATTGTATTTTTGTTCTATGCAAAATGCAACCTTTGTGAACATAATGTTCTTTCAAAAAACGTACAGACCCCAAAATTTTGAACTGTAATGTACATAAATGCGTAATTCAGTTTAATTCAGAAAATATAACCACAGTTGAAATCCACTGATTTTCTTTTTGCCCCATCATATCTCCAGAAGCTGTCTCATTTCCAACCTCTCTTTTCCATTCTTTGCCGCTCTCAAACTGTCCACTGTCAAACGCTGACCGCCCACACCTGTCAGAAAGATGCGCTTGTGGATGCTCATGAACGCAGCTCCTCTGGATGGCTGGACTGTTATCCCTGTCAAACTAGCGTGATGATGCTTTGTTTTGTGAGATGCAGGAGTTTGGGTAACCATCACTGCGGTAACCCTTTGCTCCTCATGTCATCGGTCTTGCTTCTAGGGCTCAGATGTGATTTGGGGGTGAAGGGAATGAGGCGTGGGCAGAGAGGTTGGGTGACCCCTGTTGGCCTTGGCCTTGTGCGCATCAGGGTGAAAGGTCAGGCTTGCGGGAGGCAGCTGTGGTTAAAGGGACGCAATCAGATTAGGGGACCGAAACGGACGTGCTGTTGATGGCCCCTGTGGCCCCACAAGCTGAAATGTACACACACTCACAGATATAGTGATGCAGAAGGGGTTGCACCCCACAGACTGCATGTCAGCAGGGGATAAACTGGGCAGGAGCACTGTTAAAGCACCTTCAATTAAAAAATAAATAAATAAATGTTGGTTCGGGTTGGTAGGATTTTTTTAAGAAGTCTTTTAAGCTGACCAAGGCTCCATTTATTTGATCAAAAATTCAGTATAAACAGTAATGTTGAAAAATACTATCACAAAATTCATAACCTATAACGTAATTTATGAATTTTCAGCAGCTTTCAGTGTCACATGATCCTTCAGAAATCATTCTGATATGCTGATTTGGTGCTTAAATAACACTTCTTCTTATTATTGTCGATCTTAATAAGAGTTGTGCTGCTTAATATTTGTGTGGATAAGTAGATCCTTTCTGAATAAAAAGTTCAAAACGACAACATTTTGTAACATTATGATTGTATTTACTGAATGTCACTTAAAATCAATATAATGCATCCTTGCTTAAAGTATTAATTTCTTAAAAATAATAAGTATGATTTGAGAACTGGAGTGTTTTTTATGGTATGTGTACAGTAGGTGATATTACATGCAGCATGAAGATTTTTGTGTAGCACGAATGGCTCCAGATCGCATGAAATCTTTTTTAAATGTGTTTATTAAAAGGGCATCACATCTCCCAGACTTCATAGCCTTTCCCTGCAGTTGATGCTTGTGCTTCTCTCTCCGAGGGCAGAGCGAATCTGAAGTGGTTTCGAAGAACGGCTCGGTTACATAAGCAGCTGTGATGAGATTAGACATGTTAGTCCAGAGTCTTGTTAAAGTACAGAGGAGCGGACGTGTGTGTGCATCCGTCATACTATGGAAAAGCACAGCTGATTGTCTGGCAGTGGAGAGTGAGAATTTGAAGAGGGACTCTGAAATGAAAGACAGACTTGATGAGTGTGAAGAGATTGATGAGGCCTTTTTTTGAGGACACTTCCATCAGGTCAAATTCAGGTGATGAATCAGACACCGACATCACACGCAGATGGGAAATGAATTATTAGCACCCATTGAGAGTTGCACTCCATCAGAGTCTCCCAAAACTCTGCCATCAGTGAGGGCAGTCAGGGAGAAGGAAATGCAGGAGTGGGAGAGGAAGAAACAGTCTTTTAAGCGCTGTGGCTGAGGAGGGGAGGGGTGCTGTAATAAAATGTAGGAATTTGCAGAACATCAAAGAGTTTTTATTCAGTAGTGAAAGGGAGCGAGACGCAGGAAGATAGAGTAGAGGTACAATTCTGCTGCAGTGAAGCACTTTCTCCGAGGAGTTATTTTGGGGATTTGAATGGAAGTTTATGAATTTTCTTTGTTTATCTACTTGTGTTATGCTGCAGACATCAAAATTGTATTTATTTATTTTTTATGGATATGTTTTGGGGGGTTGAGATTCATCTCTTCGTGGCCCAGATTAAATAATGTTGAGAGATGTTTTTTTGTTTTGTTTTTTTTAAGAAAAAGTCTTGTGTTGTGAATGTCAAAATTTTGCATGTTGGTATTATTTATATTTTTCATCTTATGTGCAATTTAATGCTTTTATATTATTCCTAATATTTAAAAAAGTTAGCGTAAATTATTCATCAAAAGTAAAATTTTGTCAAATGAAACATTTTTATGGAAAAAAGCATTTTTTATGAAAGGAATGGAGTATATAGATGTAGCACCTACATATGTCTTGTTTTAAAATTTATTATTATAATAATATAGTTTATAGTCTTGTTTTTGTTCGTTCCCTTTATAATCCATAGATAAGCAAAATAAAGTGTTTATGTAAAATATCACTTTCTCTTTAGCTCAAACAATCAAGTTTTTTAATCAATTCCTGATGGATAAAATCCCATCCTACATTTTCTTTTCTGTTGGAATATCTCGTATCATTCTGAGACGTCAGTTTATGGAAGAAAAATTGGTTTTTAATGGCATTTGACATTGACTTTAAGAATAAAGAAACCCAATGTGCTCTGGAGCCACAGAAGAAAATGTAGCTTTTGATCCTTCTTAAGCATGTTAGCTGATTCTGATAATGAAAAGGGCAGTATGATAATCATAAATGTAGTAGTAACAGGCCTAAATAGACTGAATTTTCATCCAAAGTGTTATTCGCTGGTGTTACCTATTGCTCAGGTTTCCAAAAGTGCTCCATCTAAAAACAAAATCTCTCTCTCTGTTCCATGTCATGTAATCTCACACACATAGACGCTCATGCTCTCACACTTTGATCTGTCTCCTCTCACAGGTCACATGACCCTCCGCTGCCTTATTCCCTCTCACAAAATGCAGGAACAGCAAAGGATGACAAAATGGATTCCTGACTATATCTTATGCACACACACACACACACACACACACACACACACACACACTCTCATGCTTACATGCAAACTAAGCATGTGTGGAGATGTGCATAAATGCACAGAACATGCAAAGATCAGTCTTGGCCTTTGCACTGTGGTTTTTTTTACATTATGCCTTCTTCCTCTTGTATGTTTGGACTAAAGTGAATCGCACACATATATATAGATGTATATGTACACCTACACAGGCTTTTCTGTTGGTGCAGCAGAACTATACAGCTTATAATATGTGGAAGGTGCTGTAGCTTTTAGCAGAGACTCTAAACAAGAAGCAAGAAGGTAGCTCTCTAAGCTAAAACTGTATCACCGTTTCAGGAATTTTGAAGTATAGCTTTTTAGTTCATAGAAAGAGCTGCATTAATATTTATTATTTATTTTGTAATGTCAAAAGTAGGCCAAGCTGTTGCAGTTAAAACGTACATGGGGAATGTGCATGTTAACATGAGCATGTTCAGGTTTGTGAGTGTGTGTGTGTGTGTGTGTGTGTGTGTGTGTGTGTGTGTGTGTGTGTAAATAGTCTAATATATAAGGTGAGTTTGTGCTCACAGGTAAATATAAATGGAATTAAATCTGATGGACAAAAAGGGAATTCTAGTTGCAAAACATACTAGAAAATGGTTAGACTATTAATAACATACATTTGTGTGTGTGTGTGTGTGTGTGTGTGTATGTATTTGCAGATGCAGGAACACTTAGTGACATTAGTTGAGTCATCAGAGTCACATGAAGCATATTCAGATATGCAAATGCTTATGTAATATCTCTCTCTTTGCCTTGTTTCTCTGGTCTCTCTCTCTCTTTCTGTCTCTCTTTGCTTGACTGTCCACAGAAATGTTCTCCTCCAGCAGAGAGACACAGACCACTGAGCTTTGACAGCGTCAGCTTTCTGACACCATATCCACACACATATTAAATTTTTTTCCCCAAAATCATACTTCCTCCCTTTTTAATGCACACTATTTAAAATAATTTGCACAGATTAAAGGATGATAAATAGGGCTCAACAATATGAATTTTCATTTCTGCTGGCCAATAGTTTAGATTTGCACTTGACCTTCCAATATAGCAAAACCAAGAATGAAAGATTAGAAGATAAGAATGATTTTTTTTTCTTTGTATTTTTAAAGAAATTTAATTAAAGAGATTTTTTTGTGTCAGAGTTTTTATTTATGTGTTTATTTAAGAAACCAATGTGGTCTATGTCACAGGGAAAAAATATTTTAAAAAAGCTTTTGAACATTTTGACAATTTTAATGGATTCTGATAATGAAAAGTGCTATATAACAGTTTATATATATATATATATATATATATATATATATAATATATTAATTGCATCCAAAATAAGTTTTTGTTTACATAATGTGTATATAGTGTGTGTAAAATACAAACATATGCATATATTTATAAATTAAATATATTTATATAATAAAATATAGGAATATATATTATATGTATATATATATATATATATATATATATATATATACATGCAAACATTTTTAAAATATATACTACATGTGTGTGTATTTATATAAATATACATGGTATACATATATTATGTAAACAAAAACTTATTTTGGATGTGATTAATCGTTTGACAGCACTAATATTTGTATATATGCATATATATATAGTATAAATAGACTGAATTTATTTATTTGTTTTTATGGAAAACGGTTACAGCATCTTATTTATAATTATTGTTATTATAAAATATATAAATATGTAATCACAATTCTCTCACACACTAGCGCTTTTTTTTTTTTTTGTATGCTCTGCTTATCAAGTTTTTGGCTCTCTTTTTATGCACACCTGGCTAAATGTTCTTTGTGTGACCGTCTTCCTGTTCACTGTAGCACGTTTAACCATGTAATAATCCTATAAGGTAATTCTCATCTTTTTTGCCTTCTAAATATACTAATATCAGAGACATAATTTTAAAAATAAAATAAATGGGAAATGTTGGCTTTATGTTGTTGTATAGGTATCTTTGTTTTTCTGGTGTCCATGCTGCTGTTAGTATCTCATGGTGTTATGATGCACATGCACCCTCTTTTGTTAGACATGAAATCAGAAGCAACTGAAGCAGACTTCTGTCACCACCTAGTGGCTGAGATCTGAAACTACATACATTTCAAAAATGACAGTTGTGACTGCTCAAAGCCAGCACATAAATGCTCTCCTCTCTTTCTTTCTGTTGTAGAGACACCTCCCTCAGGTCTACATGTGAGCTTTAGAAATACTGTGATTGATGTTCAAAGGTGTTTTGTTCTCTCCGTTTGTAATAGTAGTACCTAAATTCTTTTTCTGCTGGAGTTTATGGATGCGGCCCATAGAGGGAGACAGAACTTCATTCATGTCCCTTTGAAACAGTTTTGGACATTCTGTCTGGCTTTAACATCACATACACAAGAAAGAGTTGTTTCAGTTCAACATGAGTTGCTTCTCCCTAGACAGTGATCACATTTATCCTCTTCATATCAAAATGTGTCGTCATTTACCGTCTCTTTCCCTGTGTCTGTTCCTGTTTCGTCTTTCTGCTATAGGCTCTGACTAAGAAAGGCCTGGGTGAGATCACCACAGAGATCCGAGAGCACACTGAATTTTATTATGCTGAAGACTATCACCAGCAATACCTGCGCAAGGTGCCTAAAGGATACTGTGGGTTAAAGGGCACCGGTGTCACATGCTCTATTGGAGGAAAGAAAGATGAACTCTGACCCAAGGCACACAGACATTGTCTGCTACTTTAAAGGGATGCTTCACCCAAAAATGAGTATTATGTGATCATTGATTCACCCTCATGTTGTTCCAAACCTGTATGAATTTCTAAGAATTTCTTTCTAATTTTCCTCTGCATTAACTAAAATGGAACCCATAACAAAGCATTTTCATTACTTTAAATAAAATAAACTTTAACTGTAATTAAATAAATGTTTTTAAAAATGAAACTTATTTTATTTCAGGTAGTCTTTTTCAGCTAGGCAATATTTCTCATTTTTGCTTAGTTTAACGTGAAGTACAGAAATAACTAAAAATAAATAATATAATTTAACAGACATTTTAAAAAGAACAAATACGCATGAAATTTGTTACAACTTTAAGAATAAAATTTAAAAATATTTAAAAAAAATCAAATTCAAAATATTAGCAAAAATATAATAGTATGTCAGTTATATTAAAATAATTCTGCTGTATCACACAAAAGAAGGTATTTTGGTTGCTCTTTTTCATGCAGTTACTGTGAATGTGGACTGTAGCTTTCAAGCTTTAAAATGGAGGTCCCTGTTTCTTACCCAAAAAATCGTACGACTTAAAAAGAACATAGCACACAAGTCATCTGGATTTCACTGTGTCCTTTTTGTAATGCTTGGAAGCTTTGTTTTTGTGCCATGAAAGAAATTCAAACCTTTTTTTTGTTTGTTTTTGGGTGAATTACTCCTTTAACAGGAGAGTGGTGTGTTTTGATCCATGTATAAAAAGACACATACATGTGTATGTATGTACAAACTGTGTATTAAATATATTTTTCTGACAAAATGCGAGTCTGTGGTACAACTTGGACTCTTAAGCCAACAGCAACCTTCTGCCAGTGATATTTCCTCAAGCTAAATCTGTCACACTGTCTGCTCTAGAGCATCTGCTGTGTGGCTGCCTTATGCTCTGGCCAATCTCTGATCTCTATGGGCATTACAGTTCTGCAGCATTCTAATACATCAACCCCTGATTTAAAACACAAATGACAGATTGTGCCTTATAGAAACATGAATTACAATGCTTGCTTGTACACGAGAGTGTTTACTTAACCCTATTTTAGAACAAACACAATCATATTACACATTATTATTGTGTAAAAATTATTCAGGGAAAATTCTATATTTTTTCTTTATTGAGCCGTCAAGTTGCACATGTAATGTCTGTATACCACTAGGTGGCAGCACATGTGAATATAAAAAACATGCCTCTAAATAAATCTACTGTAGATTAAAGGAGGTGAAAGTGTGTAATTTCTGTGCCACCAGCATCACCAAACAGAACTGCAGAAATGACTAGAAAAGGAAAATTGGTATTTGCATTACAAAGCCTTGAAATGAGAAGGTTAATTAGGCCTTAGTTTGAATACTTTGTACGTGTGAAGTGAGACATGAAAGCTGGAAAATCTGTGGTTGCTAGGGCATTGGTAGGCAGTTGGTTTCTAGATGGTGATTAGAGGTGAAATTTTGGTCTCACGCTTATACAGGTGCATCTCAGAAAATTAGAATATGGTGAAAAAGTTCATTTTTTTCTTGTAACATTTCAAAAAGTGAAACTTTCATATATTTTAGATTCATTACATGTAAAGTAAAACACTTCAAAAGTTTTTTTGTTTTAATTTTGATTATTAGACCTTACAGCTAATGAAAGTCAAAAATCAGTATCTCAAAATATTAGAGTATTTCCTAAGATCAATCAAAAAAAAAAGGATTTGCAAAACAGAAAATTTCAAGTTCTTTAAAGTATGTTGATTTCTGCACTCAATACTTGGTTGGGGCTCCTTTAGCACAAACTCCAGCATCAGTGAGGTGTGGCATGGAAGCAATCAGCCTGTGGCTCTGCTGAGGCACTATTGAGCCTTCAGCTCATCTGTATTGTTGGATCCACTGTTTCTCATCTTTCTCTTGAAAATATCCCATAGATTCCATATGGGGTTCAGGTCAGGCATGTTGGATGGCCAATCAAGCACAGTAATATCATGGTCAGCAAAGCACTTGGAAGTGGTTTTGGCACTGTGGGCAGGTGCTAAAGTCCTGCTGGAAAAGGAAATCAGCATCTCCATAAAGCTTGTCAGCAGATGGAAGCATAAAGTGCTCTAAAATCTCCTGGTAGACGGCTGCATTGACTTTGGACTTGATAAAACACAATGGACCAACACCAGCAGACGTCACGGCACCCCAAATCATCCCTGACTTCAGAAACTTCACACTGGACTTCAAGCAGCTTGGATTCTGTGCCTCTCCACTCTTCCTCCAGACCTTGATTTCCAAATGAAAAGCAAAATTTACTTTTATCTGAAAAGAAGACTTTGGACCACTGAGCACCAGTGCAGTTCTTTTTCTCCTTAGCCCAGGTAAGACGCTTCTGACGATGTTTCTGTTTCAGAAGTGGCTTGGTAGCCCTTTTCCTGAAGACGTCTGAGCGTGGTGATTCTTGATGCATTGACTCTAGCTTCAGTTCACTCCTTGTGAAGCTCTCCCAAGTGTTTGAATCAGCTTTGCTTGACAGTATTCTCAAGCTTGTGGTCACCCCTGTTGCTTGTGCACATTTTCCTACCCAATTTCTTCCTTCCAGTCAACTTTGCATTTAATATGCTTTGATACAGCACTCTGTGAACAGCCACCCCTTTCAGTAATGACCCTCTGTGACTTACCCTCTTTGTGGAGAGTGTCAATGATCGTCTTCTGGACCATTGTCAAGTCAGCAGTCTTCCCCATTATTGTGGTTTCAAAGAACAAGAGATACCCAGAATTTATACTGTATGGATGATCATTTATTGAAACTCAAATGTAAATATTCTAATATTTTGAGATACTGATTTTTGACTTTCATGAGCTGTAAGCTCTAATCATCAAAATTAAAACAAAAAAACTTTTGAAGTGTTTTACTTTACATGTAATGAATCTAAAATATATGAAAGTTTCACTTTTTGAAATAAGTTACAAGAATTTTTTTTTCTTTTTCACCATATTCTAATTTTCTGAGATGCACCTGTATGTATATATAATATATATATATATATATGACAGCAGTATATTGACCAAATTAAAAAAACAGTTAACTTTCATTATATTTAAAAAAAAAAGTAAATAACTTTCATCATAAATAACTTTACAAATTTTTAATATAGTAGATCTATTGCTTTATTATTTGAAAAATGCTCAGATTGCTATATTAATTTTTATATTATACATTGTAGGTGTGTATTAAAAGTATATTTTATTCATCCCTGCGATTATTTTTTTTTTTTTAAAGTTTTTACTACAACAGTATGTTGAAAAAAAAGAAACGCTGAACTCCATTGACTTTCACATAAGAATGTAAGTTGTAATGAGGGTGAGTAAATGCTGACAGATCTGTTATTTTGAAGTGAACTATAACTCTAAAACCTGCTATAAATGGGTTACTGTAAATATGTCGGTTTCACACCTCAGCTGTGTAAAGCGCTATACATGAGTCAGCTGCTCATTTTAGAAAATGAAAAAGCTTGACAACAAGCTGATTTGCTGACTGGCCTGAATAGAGCTGGGTAATTATATGCTGATCTGTCCGGTTTAAGCAGCGGTACTTGCCCTAGTTTACCTCGATGTTAATTGAATATGAAGTACTAATGAACTGGGCCTGGCTTTGGCTGAAGTTTGGGTGATATCTCGTACATGGATTCAAGTGCACAGTGAGTTCTAGTGGTTCTGAAACAAAGGCCATGTGCTCTAAAACTGGATCAAAAGTTTGTAGAGTCGACAGAACGGAGGATTCTGGAAGCCTCTTGTGGTGTGTTGTCGTCTGCTCCTCGGCTGATGATGTCACTGTGTTATCTGTCATCTCTGACTGTGTCTCTGGGATGAGACGCACACATGATTCACACAGCACCTGTATGAGGAGACAGATTTCTGGGAAATGATACATTCATCTTCACACTCCCACATGTGTGCTATATGCACCTACCTGTGCTTTCACCGCCAGACGTTCATAGGGGTTATATAAACACGTTTCTGCTATGTATGGATCCCACTTAAACACAAACGCTGGCGAAGGTCAGATTACCAAGATTTGGTAAAATGATCTTCATACAACGGCTCCAAAAAGTCATTTGTACACCTAAAAATATTATTTGAAATCTAACAAAATGGTTAGGATCTTAATTTTCTTCATTTTTAGGAATACTGAAATTTTGATTAGGTGCTTACAATGAAAGTGAATGGGGCCAATCTATAATTGTTAGAATATGCATTGTTTCAAAAGTATACCCAAATCAACAGACAAATCAAAATAATTTTTTTGTGGTAATCAACATCGTGCTAGAAATGTTGAGCTTAACTTTTGATCCTGGAATAGTGTCCAAAAACACTGCTGTATATTGTCTTGAGTTGAATTACTATGTCCAGCACAGCCGCAAATATACCAACATACACACACAGGTGTGGTGGTATGTTCAATGAACCAGACACACACACGCTTGTACGCACACACTCTGACACACTGACAAATCTAGAAAAAGCTTTTTTGTTGACCGCAGTCTGATTTCCTCTGCTCTATTTTCTCTTTTCTTTTCTTTTTTCTCTTTGTGTGTATCTCTTCCTGACACCTGTGTGTAGGTGTGGACCGTGCTGCAGGTGCTCAGTGTCTCTCTGTCTCTCTCCCTTTGGCTTTCTCTATCTGTCTCTCTCTATCTGTCTCTCTCTCACTCTTTCTCAGTCTCTTCCTCCCCCTCCCTTTATGAGGTTATTTTGGTATGATGGTGATATTTTTTGCATTTATGCACATGTTTCTGTTTGGCTTGTATGTGCCACATCGCTATAAAAATCAGCTTGACTCTGGGTATGTCCCTTTGTGGTTACTGCTGCCTACCTATCTGATAGATCAGTGGCTGATTCTTAAAACTGAAAAAGCATGTTGCTGGAAAAACGGCCTCACTCATATCTCAGTGAAATGAATGTGGGACAGTGGTTTAGCTCTCTATAGCACTTTATGTGGCTGATAGTATACAGACAGGGTCTAAAATAAACTAATTCAAGGAAAAACTGATCATATAAATTATATTATGTTGTGTTATCTGTTATAAACTGTGCTGTGTTGTGATATTATGTGTATATATTGTGATGTGTTATATGTTTTTGTGATGTTATACATGTTATTTGCTGCCTATTATTATCTGTTGTGTTCTGTTTTATGTTATGTTGTGTTAGGCCTATATGTTATGTTATATCCTTTGTTGTTATATATTGTGATGTTATGTTCAATGTTTTTGTGATGTTATGTTATGTGTCACATTATTAGCTTTGTTGTGTTATGCTAGGTTCAATGTGATGTGTTGTTACTCGCTGTTCTGTTTGATGTTGTGTCATGTTATATGCATTGTGTTATTGTGATATGTTGTGATATATGTTTTGATGTGTTGTGTCTTTGTGTGATTTTCTGGTTTATGTTGTTTTATGTTATGCTGTGGTGTGTTATTGAGCTATGTTAGGTTATATATTGTGATGTGTTATGTTATTTGTTCTGTTACTGTGGTGTTGTGCTATATTAGGTTATACATTATATATTAAAGGAACACTCCACTTTTTTTGAAAATAGGCTCATTTTACAACTCCCCTAGAGTTAAACAGTTAAGTTTTACCGTTTTTGAATCCATTCAGCCGATCTCCGGGTCTGGCGATATCACTTTTAGCTTAGCTTAGCATAGATCATTGAATCGGATTAGACCATTAGCATCTCGCTCAAAAATGACCAAAGAGTTTCGATATTTTTCCTATTTAAAGCTTGACTCTTCTGTAGTTACATCGTGTACTAAGACCGACAGAAAATGAAAAGTTGCGATTTTCTAGGCCGATATGGCTAGGAACTATACTCTCATTCCGGCGTAATAATCAAGAAACTTTGCTGCCGTACCATGGGTGCAGCAGGCGCAATGATATTACGCAGCGCCTGAAAGTAGTCCCCAGCTAGGTAACCAGTTATGATATAGCTACTATGATATAGGACTACTTTCAGGCGCTGCGTAATAACATTGCGCCTGCTGCACCCATGGTACGACAGCAAGGTTTTTTGATTATTACACCGGAACGAGAGTATAGTTCCTAGTCATATCGGCCTAGAAAATCGCAACTTTTCATTTTCAGTCGCTCTCAGTACACGATGTAACTACAGAAGAGTCAAGCTTTAAATAGGAAAATTACCGAAACTCTTTGGTCATTTTTGAGCGAGATGCTGATGGTCTAATCCAATTCAATGATCTATGCTAAGCTAAGCTAAAAGTGCTACCGCCAGACCTGGAGATCGCCTGAATGGATTCAAAAACGGTAAAACTCAACTGTTTAACTCTAGGGGAGTTGTAAAATGAGCCTATTTTCAAAAAAAGTGGAGTGTTCCTTTAAATTTTCTATGTTTTCGTGATATATTATGAATGTGATGCTATTTGCTTTGTTGTGTTATGATGTGTTGTGTTTGGTTATATGCTGTTTTGTCTTGTAATTTGTTGTCTTATGTTATATATTGTGATATGTTGTTATTTGTTGTATATTTTTGTGTATGTTGTGTGGTGTTGTGTTGTATGTTATATGTTATGTTATGTTATGTTATGTTATGTTATATGTTGTAAACTGGGGTATTCTGTGAGGCACGTCAATGTCAAAAAGTGGCCCAATTGATTTGAATTCAGAATGGATATATATTCATAATGGATATACATATTTATAAATGCCAATGCTAAACCTATAAGGGACCAATAATATATCCTAAACAAGTTATGGCTGATAAATATTTACAGGTCATTGGCAGGTGAGGTTAATTTTGGATCTTGCTTACAAAAGATCATCTCCTCTTTCTCTTCTCTGTGTCTGCATTATTCCTCCCTCTATCTCTCTTTCTGTCTCTGATCATATTGGTGACTTTGTGCAACAGTATGAAGGCAGTGAGTGTGACAGAGCCAAACTGTCCAGGTGCAAGTGTCTGACTCCTCCCTCTCACTTACACACACACTTCGGCACAGGATGAAGACACTCGGCAGTTATTTCTGTGTTTCCTGTCTTGGGTCTTTCTCACACACACACAGGTGCAGTGGAGAGTCACTCAGTGAGGAGGCCACCAGCCAGTCACATGCACGTGTGTTGCGACCGGACACGATGACACACTCTGATATTTCCCTCCCACCCCCACAGTGTGTGTATGTGTGTGTGAGTGAGTGAGTGAGAGGGATGGGTGGTGCTGTTACCATAGGGGCAGAGGTCAAAAATCCCTATAAGGGAAGATGTGTAGAACAGAAGAAAAAATTAAGGCGGAGAAATTCTGAGAGAGGGAGAGACACCGGTGCTCCACACCGCCCACATCTCGCAGATGTGCTGCCCGGAGAACAGTGAAGCTTACTGGGCAGCACAGAGACAGCAGTGTGCCCTCAGTACACACATACATATGCGCTCTCGCGACCAGGCGTGATTGCTCCATTAGGAGGTTCCTCAGCTGTGGCCGTTTCTCACACACTCGCATACAGCTGCGAACACACAATTATAGCCTACTTTGCCCCTCACGCACAGACGCTCGCTCGCTTACGCACAGACGCACCTTTGAGAGTATAGTTCACATCCCCATCAGACCTCTGGGTGTTTCAAGAGTGGCCACAGGCATGTACAAAGCTTTTTGTAGGTTATTTGGGTCACCATCTGTCATCAAACACACTGTCCACTGCTATCGCCCATCAACTGATGCGTAAACAGGAAAAGGAAATGTGAGTGTGATAGATATCATGTTCTGCTGCAAGGTGCTTCACATTGACAAACTTGATCTCATGAAAACATCGGCAAACTCTTAAGATCTTAGATAAAACTCAGTTCTGGACTTTTCAACTGACTTGTTGAAAACAGCAGGCCAAGAACCTCCATCTTCTTGTTTTTTTGATTCAGTTGCATTAGCGCTGAATCTAAACTATTTGCATTAGAGATTTTTTTTTTTACCTGTTTAAACCGATTCTCAATCAGGGGGCCTCAAGATGATTTAAAATGATTAAAAATAGAGACAACAATAATTCTAGATCTGGAAAGTAATGTAAATAATAAAATCTTGTATGTGTCTTGTCATGGGCATAAACTTCATGGGCATTGTTATAGCCTATATTTTTAGGTATGTTCTAAAGTCCTAAAATTTTTTCAGGTAGATATTGAGAGTGAAAAAAAAGGTTCAAAATCCTTATCCTTATACAGCAAATCATGAACCACTAGAAAAGTAATAGAGCCTTTGTATATTGTGGACAATGAGGGGGCCTTAGAGTCAAAAAGCTTGAGAGCCACTGCCTTGGAGGAAAGTTTTATTGCTCAAAATGAAAACGGAAATGAATGTAACATGTCTATTTAGTGATAGTGTAATATTCTTTGGTATAAACCCCTTCCTCTGTTCTGGTGATTGATTCTTGTACTTGTTCAAACCATCAGATCCTCCCAGAGGAAGTTCAAATTAGAAGTTAAATCACTTAAAGGGATAGTTCACCCAAAAATGAAAATTCTGTCATCATTTACTCACCCTCAAGTAGTTCCAAACCTGTATGAATTTCTTTGTTCTGCCAAACACAAAGGAAGATATTTTGAAGAAAGTTTGTAACCAGGCTGTTTTGGGGCACCGTTGACTTCCATAGTAGGAAAAAAAATACTATGGAAGTCAATAGTGCTCTGTTTCCCACATTCTTCAGAATATCTTCCTTTGTGTTCAGCACAACAAAGACATTCATACAGGTTTGGAACTACTTGAGAGTGAGTAAATGATGACAGAATTTTCATTTTTGGGTGAACTATCCCTTTAAGTATAAACTTTCACTTGAGTATTAACTATGAATACTAACACAAAAAATACTGTCACTTTAAGAGAGCTTCTTGTAATATTTTCACAAGTTGCTCTTTTTGAATTCATGAGTGAGAATTGGAATTCAATTGGCCACACCTGTCAGGAAGTTGAACTGAATAGAAAGAGGAAGTTGATTTAGCAAATAAAGGCCTATAAACCTTTAAACTTCAAGGTTTTTCACATTTTTAAATTGTATATAAGCAAGTTTGTTTCATCAGATTTTTCTTGCTTAAAACACAGTTGTATGAATTTCAGCTCATTTAAATTCTACATTCTTACATAAAAATAAAAGGCATTCTTAATTCGGTTCAGAATAGCACATAACCCTGGAAGAACTAAGAGAATGTTGAATGAACCCGAAATAACCTTATTTTGGAAATATTTTAACTTTTGATGTCAGATCTTAGGATATTGGAAATCTGAGTTGTTGATCTCTTCTAAATCTCCAGAAGAAATATATGTGAGATTACTGATGTCTTCTTCTGAGGAGAAAAATGTGAGAGGCAGGAAATTTAAGTAATCTCTATTTGCTCTCCCTAATCTCATTGCTACCTAGGAAAAACACTTGCGATAAAAAAAAATAGATCTAATGTGCGATTTGTCTTTCCTGTGGGTGGGGCTTAAAAGAGACTTTCAGGTACATGACTCTAGAGTTGTTGTGCTGGAGCTGAGAAGAAGATTGTTTTTCAGCAGATCTCAAACCTGGGCATCCTGTTGTTGTGTGAGCCGCTCCAGCCCAGCAAAAATGTATCAAGATGTTAATATCAGCACAAAGAAGACACGTTGTTTTTACTGCGGTTAAACAGGGCTCTCACTGCACACAGACTCAGTGCAACAGGCCGCAGAGTGCAGTATGCAATACTGTGTGGGCGAACCTCGCTGTAGCTTTTAACTGCGTGGGACAGACGAATGTGTTTGTCTGTGTTCGTGTACATATAAGGGTGTGTGTGTGTGAAGGACAGGTTGAGGATGGGTGCAGAAAGTGTATTTCTCCAAAACAGCATCTTACTTTGCCCCGCAATGACTCATTTGCGTCTCTTCTGCACCTTGCCGCGTTGCACACACACACACACACACACACACACACTTAGCTAATGAGGACATACAATAGACTTCTATTGTTTTACATAAAGCTAATTGTAATTACTGTAGTAACCCATCCCTAAACACTAATCTTTATCCATGAATCAGTTTTTTCAAATGTTAGTCCCCAAAAGGTTCAGTCATATTTAAACACACATAAACATTCATGCAAAGGTCTCACATACTGACTCCTAACCTAGTTCTCACACAAATATATTTTGACACAACCGTCAGTTATTGGTAACACTTAACAAGTTTCAATTTGTTAACATTTTACATTATATAATGAACTAACAATGAACATTTTTACAGTACTTATTCTATAGACTAAAGTTAGTTTATAAATAGACTATAGTTCATTCATAATGCATTAACTAATGTTAATTCAAACTTTTAAATACAGTGCCCTCCATAAGTATTGGAACAGTAAAGACAAAATTGCTCTGTTGGCTGTGGAGTTGAGACATTTGCAAATATGATTAAAAGATGAATATGAGACAAAACTGCAGAATGTCACATTTTATTATTAGCCGTTTCAACACATACATGTTTTACCAAATAAAAAGAACAGCACTTTTAGAATTCATCCCACTCATTGATGTGAGCATATGTATTGGGACAGTTGAACATAAGGCAGATATAAAAGATTAAAAGCTATTATTTAGTTGCAGATCCCTTGCGCACAATCACAGCAGTGAGTCTGTGACCCATAGACATCACCAGACTCTTGGTCTCATCCTTTGAAATACTTTTCCCAGCCTTTAATGCAGCCATATCCAATTGTTGCTTGTTTTGGGGAGTTTGTGCCTTTACTCTCCTCTTCAGCTGGTGAAATTCATGTTCAATTGGATTCAAATCTGGAGATTGACTTGGGCAATCTAAGACTTTCAATTTCTTTGCCCTTATAAATTCCTTGACTGAACTGGCCGGGTGTTTTGGGTCATTGTCCTGATGCAATATGAAGCACTTCCTAATGAATCTGGTGGCATTTTCATGAATATTGGCAGGAAGATGGTTTTGTACCCTTCCAAATTCATTCTGCTACCGTCATCATACATTAAGTCATCAGTAAAGTTGAGAGGGCCTGTTCCAGAGGCAGACATGCATGCCCATGCCATGACACCACCTCCACCATGCTTTACAGATGAGGCTGTATGCTTGGGATCATTTGCAGTTCCCTTTTTTTTGTCCACATTTTTTGCTTTACCATCACTTAGATAAAGGTTCATCTTTGTCTCATCGGTCCATAAACACAGTTCCAAAACTCTTCTGGCTCACCTTTGCGCTTTTTTGGAAACTCTAATCTTGCCTTTCTATTTTTGGTGCTGGTCAGAGGTTTCTTTTAGGGTTCATTTTCACAGCTTTTATGATTTGTCTGTTATCAACTACTGTTGTTTTTTCAGCCGATCAGGTAGTTGTTGGTTGCTGGTGTCGCTGGCAGTTTCCAAACTCTTGATTTGTCCATGCCCTTTGTTTTTGCTATAGCTCTAATTGACTTCCTCTTTTCTTTTAGCATCCAGATTGCTTGCTTTTCTCTAAAAGTCAGTTCCCTCATCTTCATCCAGGTTTGTGTGTGTCATCATCGAATGCAAGATTCAGAATGCAGAAGTAATGGATATAACTGATACGATACATTCGTGCTTTTAATATCTGAAGAATTACGTAACAGCTGATCACTCAGAAAGACCTGTGAGGCAACTGTTCCAATACTTATGCTCACATCAGACAGGGGGATGAAACTCTAAAAGTGCTGAACTTCTTAGCTGGTAAAACATCTATGTGTTGAATCACCCAATAATAAAATGTGACATTCTGTAGTTTTGTCTTATATTCATCTTTTAATCATATTTGTAAATGTATTGACTCCACAGCCAACAGAGCAATTTTGTCTTTACTGTTCCAATACTTTTGGAGGGCACTGTATATGTAAAACTGTATGCACTATAAAAATGCACTATAAAAAACACAAACACAGTTACATAAGGGAAAAACTCACAAGCATCCACCTTGAAATGATAAAACTGTATTAGTATATGTAAAAATGAACATTAAAAAGAGCCTTATTGTAAAGTGTTACCCATTCATTTTGTATGTACTTAAAAAACATATATAGTTACGCATGAGGAAAAAAATCACAGGCATCCACTTTGCTGGTTTACTGTAATACTTGATTAGCCACTTATGAACTAGGTGAGACATAATATGTGGTGTTTAATAGCATTTTTCTGCTCTGTATATTTATTTATATCATAAAATATGTTAAACAGAGTTGCCAGTACAACACTCTTATTGGTCAGAAAGCATTATTAAATCAGCTAAAACATTTAATAAATGAACACACAAGTTGCAGGAGATGTATAGAATTTTGTGAATGATGAGTATTTGGAAATGTGTGAATGAGGGGCCTTCCTAACAGTATCATCAGATGCTTTTTTTCACAGGAAAAACCCGGCCATGACCTTTACCCTTACATACACATTGCAGCTTCAGTGAGGGGTCATCTAAACTTTGAATGAAAGATATTAATAGCCCTTAATTGAGAGTAATGTTAATTATATAACAAGTAAAATGTAATTTGTAATGATAATTATTCTCACAAAATCTATTTTTCCTCTGTCCTACTTTGTCTTTCTAGACGCTTTCCTATGGAAGTTGAGCTGTGTTTACTTCTCAGGCAGAGATCTCACTGATGAATGTTACCATCCTGGTTACTTTTACAATATATTCACCTTTCTGTTTGACTGATAAGACATAGGGAGGAAAGGTTCATCGGGAGGAAACCACATTCGACATCTCTCCCATGTAGCTGCTCCCAGACACCCACTCTTCCTGCAGGAGTGCATGGGTGTGTGCTTTCAACAAAGAGTATGTAAGTCTAAATCTAAAAAACACTATATTTTTGAGTCTTGCATGTTCATAAACGTTTGTCCCTTAAAGGGGTCATGACATGAGACATCAAATTTGCCTTGATCTTTTGGCATACAAGAGGTCTTTGTACCATTAAAACATCCTGCAAGTTTCATAGCTTAAAAGGTCCTCCTCATTATAAACAAAGCATTTATTTAATGAAGCTCCAAAAACTGCTCGTTTTGGATCTGAGATGCAAGCTGACGTCACCCAAGCACAAACATTTGCATAAACACTGCCTCCAGAGCAAGACATCGACGAATAGTGTTCTTCTCACCATAGGCCACGCCCACTAGTGTTCAGTCGCTAATGGCTTGACACTTGATTACACTGAAAGTGAGTCCTGTGTCATATAAAGCAAATAGAAATTACAATCATTGCCCCTATATTTGTCTACACTGGATACAGTATACAGATGCGCATTTGCTTTCTGACACAGTCCATGTGCTTGAGTCTGTTGTCAGTCGGACAAATGGAGTGAAAAAAATTCTCGCTTTGGCGCATTAGGTTTAAACAGATTGTTTGTGTCTTTGTACAGATATCAGAAGGATCCCAGCATAAGGAGCAAGCGGATAGTCTATTTTTAATAGCATCACGGATCGTGTCAGAGGATTGTTTGGAGTATTTTGCTTTGTAAACGAGGCACAGTGTCATGGAGAGTTCACAAAGAAACATTTGTTGAAAGATGACGCAGTACTAGATCTGATTTCAGCTGCCTCACAAACCGCAAGTAAATGATTTCATAATGCTTTGTCTGGAAATGACCATTTTATTTTGATCATGTTGCCAAAACACTCACATGTAATAGCAAGGGGGTGTTGATACTGATGTTGAGGGGGCATTTTCTATGCAATGACGTTAGCCAATCATAACAGTGGCCGATTCCTGACAAATCTTAAAGGACAAGCCCCTTAAAAAAGGTCTTTTTAGATAGAGGGTCAGAATGAGGGTTGAAAATAATCATTTTTCCACATTTTTATTAGGGTGCAATATTATAAGTAAACCTCAAGGAACATATCAAAATAATCAAAAAAATCCATGTCATGACCCCTTTAAAGCCCTTTTTACTGTAAAACAGTGTTCATGTCCTCAGAATAATTTCTTAAAGGGGTCATCAGATGTCCATTTTCCACAAGTTGATATGATTCTTTAGGGTCTTAATGAAAAGTCTATAACATACTTTGGTTAAAATTTCTCAAAGGTAGTGTAAAACAACACCCTTTTTACCTTGTCAAAATCAGCTCTGCAGATATCAACCCGTTCTGTTGCATGTTGCTTTAAATGCTAATGTGCTCTGCTCACCCCGCCCCTCTCTTCTGTGGCATGATGAGCCTTGCTCTGAGAGACTGTTTACTTTAGCCGCATTTAGCCGCGAAACTTGCCAACTAGCACGTTATTAGGAGAGGCGATTGCAAAGATTCATAAAAAACCCCTTATACTCACTTCTGCTGTAAGTGAAGTTGGATCACGAATGATAAACGCATTTAGGTAGATTGGGGGACTCATCCCCTTCACAAACAAAGTAATCCACTGCGTCTTCAGTGGCTCAGATGTCGGGAGTAAATGACGACTGCTATGCTCATTATTACATCCAACAACAAAACACCTCAATCGCTATGGAGACATTCTTGTCTACTCCTGCTCCGGTGTCGAAACAGTGGTGGTCGGACTGTTCACAGCTCACTCAAGGTGGGTCTAAGGTAAAACGCTAGTGTCAATCAACTGTCGTGGGAGCGGCCTTCGTCCGTGTGACGTCACACAGACAAGAAGCTGAGAACGGCCTGATTTGAAAAAGGGGATATTATTTTTAGGGATTAAATAAAAAACACTGGGTGGATTTTTATCATTATAGCATAGATGTGTACACACACTTATGTCCAAGTGTGCCAACACAAATTTATGTTCAAATAACATGTAAAAGTGAATTTAGCATCCGATGACCCCTTTAATGTTATTATAGGTGCACTCAGTGGTTTTTCCTCCTTAAAAATTATAAATGTTTTTAAGAATATTACTTTTGAAAAATATTATTAACAATATGTGCATCTGCATGAGATGAACAAAAACAGTAGCTTAATAAAAACCTTTTATTTTACATCGAGTGGTTCATATGTAGGTCACTATGTTGCGATCACATGACCAATGACTCATTATATTTTTTGTGACTTACCTGTTACTTAAGACTTTTGTACACTGTATTATAGCTGGCGTACACAAATGGCACTGTTAATAAAAATATTTTTGCGTTTGAATGAATATACATCCACACCACTAGGTGTCACTATATATTTATAAAGATATGTCAGAAACAGTAAGAATAGTATGCTATTCCAAATTTATGCTTTTGCGCTGAAACCCAAAAGTTCTGAGTGCACCTTAAAAAAAAAAAAAGCATTATCTCATTTTAAATGTGATTAAGTCTATTGAAAGTAGAAACAAAGTCATTCACAAGACCAGATTATTATGAAAGAAGCCTCATAATACATTAATTTGCGATAATCGATCTCCAAAGTAGAGTTAAATTGAAAAAAGTGGCGTTGAAACCACAGTTGTAAATAGCAGTAGCCAGTAGGCCACACGACTCTCCTGGACTGGCTCCGCAGGTCTGCAGGTGCACAGCGAGATGCAGAAACATAAAGATCACAGGCAGAGAAATCTATTTTTTTACCCCTGACCTTGAAAAACATCCGGTGATAAAATACTGGTCTGACATCTTGTGGATGGAAAACTTAGAGGTGAGTGTGTGACCGCACTCAATGTGAGGTTTTGAGAAGGCATCATGCTGTTTACACACACTCACACGGTGTCTCTGTTGTGGTGGGCCGCACTAAAGTTTCCATTCCGACGAAGCATCATTTCCTGGGCAACGACTCTACCGACCACGTGATCCATTACGTCTGATTGACTAAGAGTTGATTTTTTTGTGCTGTACACCTGTAGCGTTTTCTTGAAAAGTCTTGAGGAGATATGATACAAGCGCACATCAGCAAAGTTTTTTTTTGCTTGCCGATCAGTTTTGGACATTGAACCTTTTCTGTATGGGTGTGTGTTTGTGTACATGCTTATGTCTGCTTTCTTAACTGCTACGTGATAACTGAGTAAGTATGAGCGGTACAGCGTCAATAGTGTGTGGTAAGCCACAGACAGAAATAGCTGATGTACTTTTTTGGTGTACTCTGGCCTGGGTCTCACCTGTGGGAGAGAGAACAGGAGGTGGAGGGGCTTTTAAAGATGAAGGAAGGTGACGCTTTACATGAAAAGTACCTATTGCACATCTTAATTATAGTTAACTGAAACTAAAACCATACGAAATATTTCCGTTACTTGAAATAAAATAAACATTAACAGAAATAGAGTAAATCTAAAAAAAAAAAAGTCTGATGTAACCTGATGTACTAAAATAACTACAAAAATGTAAAATATATAGACATCTAACAAAAAAATTAATAAAAATGACAAATACACCACAAAATAAAACTTTAAATAAAATTGTCAGTTATAAAATAATAATTTCATAGTAAACTAATAAAAACTGAAGTAAAATAAAATGTAAAAAATTCTAAGAACCACCAATATTATCTCGATATTAAAATAACACTGTTGCACATACTTCATCATACAAAAACCCTATCATATCTAGTATTTGAAGTAAATAGTCCTAGTTTGAAGAAAGTTGCATACACTGAAAAATGTCAGAATTACACAAATAATTACAATAAAATGTCAAGTAAAACATTGAACTGAATGTTACATTTTGAAGTAGAAAGACTGAAATAGTATTTTCTCGTGAAACGTACTCCAATAATTTACTCAGAATTTCAAAATAATTTTTTTTCTGTGTACTTAAGCCATATAATATCTGAGGCTATACTGAACATAGTCATAAGTAAAGACCATTTATTTTATCATATGTCAAGTGACCTTTAAGACCCCAGAAAGATTGTTGAAATGTAAAGTTCACTGAACATTAGGGCCACAATCAACACAGATGATCAGTGGGCGATCAGTGTGGGTTTTTAGTGTCAAATCCTTCAGTCTTCTCCCCCAGTTTTGAAGATTTTATTGCATCTTTACTCCAAAGTCGATATTACATCAATATCTCTATGTTCAAGCTGTTCGTATCTGTCATCTGGAGACTTTCTTCTGAAGGTCTCCAGACACTGATCCCCGCTAGGGAACGTGAGCGAGTGCTGCACCCTCTCCTGCCGGCATAGTGGCATCATTCTAAAACTGGTATTAGGCATTTCCTGCTGGGTTCGTTGGCGGGTGGAAGTGTGTGAATGTGTGTGTGTGTGTGTGTGTGTGTTAGAGTAGATAGCACCTGGCTTGCGCAGCTGTGGGTCTCCTAGTAGGGGGGAGCAGGAGGAGTGGAATGAGGTCCTGCACTGTCACAAACTGTGTGTGTGTTGCATCTGCGCATTTCTATATCTGTTGCCAAGGTCATCAGTCAATCAGTTGCTGAGTTAATCTAAATAAACCTAAAGAATCCAACATGCAAAAATGTTTTTTTGGGGTTTTTTTGCATCCAGGAAACTTGCTATGTTGCTCTTGACCTCGGTAAACACGATAAAACAGCAGTTGTTTAGATAGTTTTCCTGGTTTAGCTGATTAGCCCCTGCTGGTATAGATGCTGTAACTACACGCTCTGTGACCAAAAAGCATCTTTCTGTATTGATGGCCATTCACAAACAGCTATGTATAACTGTTTCATTTGATGTCAAATATATCTTATAATTAGTATTTAGAGGTCTCTTAAAGGGATGGTTCACCCAAAAACGAAAATTCAGTCATCATTCTCACCCTCCACTTGTTCTAAACTAGTAAGAGTTTCGTTCTTCTGTTGGACACAAAAGAAGAAATTTTGAAGAAAGTGGGTTGACGGTAGCCAGTGACTTCCATTATACAAAAACAAAAATACTGTGGCTACCTTCAGCTGTTTGGTTACCCACATTCTTCAAAATATCTTCTTTTGTGTCCAACAGAAGAAAGAAACGCATGCGACATTATGAATGGGAATTCTAACAGATAGTTTTCTCCAGCTGGTTGATTGGTTCCTCTTTAGGACAGAAAAGCCGTTATTTCATCACCAGAGAGTTTGTTGAGTTGTGCGCATCTCTAAGGCATTTCCCAAGCGTACTAGGTGGGGATTTAAACGGTTTCTGGTTTGCAGATCCATGTTAGAATCTATAAACATCACGGACAGGGAAAGTGATTTGTTGACTGTTTTGAGTTGAATGTTGGCATGAAGTCACATGAGAACATCTATTTGTTCCCCGCACTGTACGAGTCTGTAGGAGTGCAAAAACCTTGACTGGGAAACTCAGCATTTGTTCAGTGTCCTTCACTTAGAATGCCTCCCATTACGAGCCTTGAGCTTTTTCCGATACTCTGATTGTCTTTCATAGCTGTTTATTTTTGCTTTATCTTCATTATTATTATTTATGAACTGATTTTAATCATAAAATCGTAATGTAACACATACGGTGCACCTTTGAATGCCAGAAATAATGTTCTACTGACATGTTTGTTGATACATCTGTTTGTGTTGATATGTAATCTGTGTGTTTGACATCACTGCATGTGTGGGACTGCAGGTGAAATCCACTAGTATCCTGTAGGGGGCACTTTGGATCTTGGAAAATTTCTTGGGAATGCTGCAGAGAGCAGAGAACATGATTTCTTGTGTGGTACGTGTAAACCAATCAGGATTAAGATATTCTGAAGGATTTGCTGAGTTTATTTAAACTGTTTGTGGAAGGTGAGAAGCCCATTTTACTAATATATCTTGCAAGCGGGCAATCAATTAAACAGGAAAACCCAAGTGATGAATTATTTGTCGTAAATAATTTGGCAAACACAGAGGTCTCAAGGAGTGTTTCCAAGTGGAAGTGACTTATCAGAGTTATAACATATCAAATAGCTCTCAGTGTCAGGATGGTGCTGTGCTGTCGACTCTCTTCTGTACAGTTTATGTTTCACAGCTCAGAGGAGCAGCTACAAAAATCCATCAGGGGCAGGTCACACGGCAGGTTAAAGGTGAGAGGTTGGGTTTGACCTTTAGGGTAAAGAGGTCACACATACATCACGACTGTGGCCTCAGGATATTCTGAAAGCTGTGACGGACCTAGCATGTAAAATGAGCTTACGCAAAAACAGAACAACCAGTTAAAGATTAAGACCACTGTGTAAACTATGGGGAATCAGCAATGCTTCTAATCAAGACACAATTGCATTAGCTTTCACAATGTCTCTCAAGTGGTAAACAGTGATTTAGCAATCAGCTTTTGTATCACTTTATCACTCTTTGCAATTGTATTCATCAATTATTAATTATTTTATGAAAGCATTTTAGAATTAATACATAATACATATAAATGCATAAATATACAGGAGTCTTTTTTGTTTTGTTTTTTCAAGTCAAAAATTTATTTTTTTTTCCATTATTGCCAAAGGAAAAAAAATAGTTCACTGAACACAATTTCCAGTATAGGGTCATGTTATCATAATGGGAATTTGCCATATAGCCTATATAGGCTAACATACATATATGTTAGACTTTTTAGCTAAACTTAAAGAGTGAGAGAATTATATAACACCATTTATGTAACAGCAAAACAATTGCTTTTTTCTCATTTTGAAGACTGTGCCCTGCAGGTCGCATTTGTCATCTGCATATGTCATTGCAGCTCCCTCATTTCAAAAAAAGTAACAATTACATTCCAAAGTATCAAAGAAATTACATTAATTTATGCCTCACAGGGGATAGCAGTCAATTTTCAGTCAATAGTTACTGTTCTGATTTTCTTGATGTTAGGCTAGTGTTGTTTTATTACATTCAATTGATCACCTACGACCCAAATATAAGAACATGCTGCTGATGTTCCCATTAAGATATGAAAACATTTTTCTCAGTGTTTTTTGAACATTCAAAAATTCAGTTTTTTAAATGTTTTACAAATGTTTTTATTAATAAGAAAACATTAAAGGGGTCATATGATGCAATTTCAAGTTTTCCTTTCTCTTTGGAGTGTTACAAGCTGTTCGTGCATAGATGAGATCCCTAAAGTTGCAAAGACTAAAGTCTCAAACTCAAAGAGATATTCTTTATAAAAGTAAAAACTCATCCACGCCCCCCTAAAACGGCTCATTCAAACACGCCCCCACATGTCTACGTCACGATGTGGAAATATTTGCGTAATGCTGCCCAAATGTTCACGCAAAGAAAGAAGGTGTGGTTTCAGTAACCGCAGTAGTGTTGATGCAGCCGTGTCAGGGAGACGCTGTGTGTTTCTATGCGAAAGCAAAAGCACTTTATTTGGCCTTCCAAAAGCAGATGCAATTAGGAATCATTGGTTAAGATTTGTTTACAACACAACAGCACAACCCAAATGTTCGAATTTGTGCAATGCACTTTATGGACGATTATGGTAAGGGGCGTTACATTTCCGACATGTGCTTGTGGTGTTCGGCCAAACACAATGCACTGGGTCAGTTGGCCAATCAGAGCAGACTGCACTTGTTGGAAGGAGGGGCTTTGTAGAAAACGACGCGTTTGAGAGAGGCGGGGCATAGAGGAACTACAATAATGTACAGTATTTGAAAAATAATGTTTTTTTTGAACATGAAAGCATGTCACCATATTCTGATACACCAAAGCGAATTTTCCATTTTATAATTTTTCAATTATTATGGGAACGTTACCTGTTCTTGGAAAGTTCTGAAACAAGTAGTAAGTAGCAACATTTAAAAAATGTTATACAAACATCCAACTAAATGTTTCAGAAAAAAAATCCATGAATGATGTATAAATAACATTTTTGTGCTATCATTTCACATGAAAATGCGTATAAATAGCACGCCAAAATAAAAACAAAAACTCGTGGTATTGATACGCAAAAATGGACTTTGGCGTATATATGACACTTGCGTGTTTGGCGTGCATATGATACGCAGTTTTTGCGTACATATGATACGCATCTACCCCACAACCATAACCCTACCCACTGCGTAGCATATACACGCCAAAGTCCATTTTTGCGTATCAATACCACGAGTTTTCGTTTTTATTTGGCGTACTATTTATACGCACATTCATGAGATTGGGTAGCATTTCAAGAACGTTATTAAAGACCAGAAGAACACAACTTTGAATAATGTTCTATTAACGTTACTGGGAGGTTTGTTTATAACTTTGAGAGAATTTGTTACAACTAAGTTGTTTTGAACTGTTTAAAATCAACATAGAAATCTACTATCAGTAGAGAAAACAAGCATTTGTGTAATTAGGCTTTGGACTCAGTCCTTATAATTACTAGCCCTGGACTGCTCTATGCGTAAAACAATTCTTCCATTTATGTTGTCTATCGTGGCAGTGGAGAAAGAACTGTGGGTTTATGTGTGAAATGGTCAAGCGTTTTTATTGCTAGGCAGTGACTTTTCTAAGTCACTGAAAATTAGATTTGTGAGCTTTACTTGCTGTCAAGTCTCTTAGTAGATTTACTAATTTTGAACAGAAACACTGATTAATTTGTTGTCTAAAAAAAAGTAGCCTAGTGTAGCGTGTCAGACAAACAAGATAAGGTCTCATCTGACCTAAAGAATGACCTGATGGGAGGAGAGAGGGAGGGAGAGTTCCTGCACACAAGGACTGTTTAAGATAAATTGACATTTTAAGAGTTCAAATTCTAGCTTAGTTCAGTACAGGACAACCCGTCTGTGTGTCTGATATAACTTTTGAACTTAAAGGCTTTCTGCTTTCTGTAACATTTTTAAACGTTCATGCAAGACTTTGAAGACTTCAAGCCAGAACTTTCTTACTAATAACAGGTTAAAATTGTTTCTTCAGAGAGAAGGAAATGTTGAAAATGAGATGGACTGAATTCCATCCTGAGATTTCGGACAGACACAAGTCTGTTTGAGTTCTCATGGCTGGGTCCGGTATCCCCTCCCACTCCTTCCTTATCAGTAATAAATGCAGAAATCCAACACCTCACAGCTCACCAACCATCGTTTGTGACTTACGTCCGATCATCCGTGCCCAAGGGCCAATTTCATGGTGGGCGATCACAACGACCAAATGTCTCCAGTCATCCTCTCTGCTCTCTTTGATGGGGGCAGATGAAGTGAGAGATGGAGGAAGGAAGGATTGTGGGATTACGGTGATTGTTATGGTATTTTGATTGAGAGAAAGTTAGCATATGCGTGAGTCAATGATTTTTGACCTTTTGTTGAGTCATTGTCAAAGGAACAAACTAAACATGTCAAGCACATATGTCAGTGTATATGGCTTAAAGCACACACTTAAACTCAAATTTTTACCTCATTTGGCTTATATAAAAAGCACACATGTGCTCACGAATGTTTTGAAGACCAGAAAAGGGTGACTACGATAAAGACAGCTGAGGGCATGAGACACCCCTATGGCTACAGTCTGTCTGCTGTTACATCTGGATGTCCCATCAGAAACAGAGCGCGGGAAACGTTCAGTCAAACAAACACTACAAGTCTCGTTTTTCTCTCTCACTCACATATCTTGTGAAATACTACAACAAATTCGGTTCATCAACATGAACAAGCACACAGGGGCAGAAGTGGTAGTTTTGGGCCTGGCAGTTCACTTGGTGCAGATAAAACACATGAAAAAAAAACACAGCTTTAATTATTTAGTCGTCTTTAAAGTGTTAAACACATTAGTCTAATGGTACAGCACTCATTTAGCAGCATGCAAAGGGGACCAGGGTTCAAATCCAAACCTAATATAAACCAAAAATATAACTGAACTTGGCAGCAAGTGATCACAATGCATTTTCCTTGTATGGAAAAGGGCAGCCTTGATTATTTGATATTTGAATTTATTTTGGGTTCCATTAACTGTCAGTTCAAATGACAAACAGTATATAGATGATGCTTTGGATTTGATTGACCAAGTTTAGGCTTTAAAGAATGAACGTCAACATTAAATAAAAATTCAGCCTGAATCAGTTTTCTTGATGCATGTTGTAGATCTTATTGTTAACAATTAATATGTGAATATGTTTAATTTAAAAAATTGTGGATACGTTTAATTTTAAAAAATCATTTTTAATCAAAATATCATAACTGGATCTTCCAGGTTAAAATGAGAACGTATGCAGGACTTCTCCAATCATTTAGTCTGCTTTTCCTTACACTTTTGAGTGCAACACACTCAAAATTCAATCAACAACTGGTGTATAAAAACCAATTCCTCATCCTATATTTTTTCTTTTTCGATAATCTGTTGCACTCAGATGTTCATCAGAATATGGAAGAAGAAGAAATCTGTCTTCTTATCACAACTTTTAACTGATGGGCCATGTGACCCCCTCAAATGTCTTGATGTGGCAATAAAAAAAAAGTGAAAAAGTAAAACATATTGACAAATATATTTTCACGCTGATTGGCTGCTTCTGTCTTTACAATCTTTTCTCTAGTTACATTTATTTTTTTCCTAATTTTGTTCAGCTTGTAGTTTGCATGATCACTCAAAACCTGAAGAAAAATGCAGGTAAATGTCAAAGAACTGTATACTAAGCCTGTATAGGAACATATATGCTTGCAAGTGTGCGTGTGTGGTGTGACTTTTGGGTAATGCAGTCGCCTGTAAAGCAAAGATGGAAAATCTTAGAGAGACAGAACTTGCAGCTGAGGTTAAAAGAAGTGTGTGAGTGTGTGCAGATGAGTGTGTTATTAATGCCCTGGGTGCTGCAGTGAGAGCAGATACTGGTTAGCTGCTGTGGTTGCGCTCTTGCAGTGGCAGGAAACAACCCAACCTGTGATCTTTGCAGACTCTAATGGAAAATTCACTCAAACAGAAAAAAAATGTGTGTGTACGTTTGTCTGCATCTGTGACGGAGAGTGAGAACATATGCTGCTGTAACCTAAAAATAAAGGTGTTATATATTCATTTCTTTGATTATAAAGGATGCTATCTAATGCCACTCAACCCCATAAATAACGCTACACAACTTGCGGTTTTGCTTATTTTATAAAGGGTCTTGTGATGTTTATATCTGCTTTTAGGGTTCATAGACCTTTGCATTTCATAAATCATAGCAATTAACAGGCTGTAAGAAATCATATTCATGATAATGTATTTTACACAAAACTACGTGCGCACACCTGTCCTGTGCGTTTGTCGTTTGTACTTATTTTTGTCTGATTTAAGTGATAATATTTGATGTTTTTTGGGCGTTGTCTTGCAAGGGAAAGGCAGAAAGGTACGCACGTGTGTGTGTGTGTGGGTGTGAAGTGTATCTTTAATATGACATCTCCAACAGCTGTGTATAATCTCCCAACACACTCGCTCACACTCTTTTCCCATTCCATCTTCTGCACAATGGAACAAAAGAGCAGGAACTGCCACTCTCTCCCCACCGTCCAATCAAAGCCGTCATTATTTCTCGGCGGAACACTCCCTCAGGAAGTGCCATCTCCAAAACACGCCAGCTGTGCTGCTGTGCTTATTATGGGCCATTATGAGAGACAGAGACACAATAACGCCACAACATACAAAATACCGTATCTAGGCTATTGTGCGTATATGCCGCATTAAGGTCCCCTGCTGCGCGCGAGCGCTACTCTATAGTTCCATTGAGAGCAACGCACCCGACTCTGAGACAACATCTTGCACCGCTCATGACTTCAGCTCAAATTACGGCACAAAGCCTGGGCCAGGTGACGGATAACATCTTCCAGATGTTAGATGGATGTCATTTTGAGGTTACGGTAATACAGAAGCTGCAGCGAGGCATAAAAATCACAAATCATATGGTGGCGTTTTATGGGGTGAAAGTGGGTGTCTTATTCTCTGTCTTTAACCTTAAACAATTTCTCTTCTACCACCCACCTTCCCAGAGACCACAGCTGAGATTATGGCAGTCCTTACATCTATAACCAACAACTCCTGAAGCTGGGCAGGTGCTGCTGGAGTATGGTGTATGCAGTCGATGACCATTCTCACACACGCTGGTGCCAAACTCCATAAAAGTCTGAAATAGATGACTGTTCTCACGTGTTGGATTGTGAATAGTCCTTGAAGACTTTTTTAGAGACACTTTGAGTGAGTGGCACTTAAAGTCTATTCAGTTTTATCTAAAATAGAGAAACATGTCACAACAGTTCATAAACGAAGTGTGCAGTTAGTGGTGCTAAAAGGTTAATGCTCTGTTGTGGTTTAAAAGAACATTTTGTTAGCTATAACAAAAGCAAACACAAAATAAAGCCTCATTGGCTAAAGCAACAATGCTTAGCTTGCTTCTACAAGAGCTCTTTTATCAGGTGAGCTACCAAGCAAATTTACTACATCAGAAAAGCCATACATATGAAGTTGGTTATGTGATTCAAATGTCAAAATATATTAGTTTACAAATCATGAACTATGGTAAAAGTGCGTGTAGTGATGCCGCCACTCTGTAGGATTGGTCGCTTGTTTGTTGTCTTGGGACACAAGGAAACACAAACATCTGATCATATCCTTCATAACGCGGTCGCTATTTACATCTCATTCAGTATGTAAACACTTGTGTTACCAAGGCAACGACTAACAAACTCTGTTATCAGCCCCACAGTGGAAAATGAAACCATACTGCCTGGGCTGCATAGGCACAGAATACAATGGTTAAACAATGAGAATAGTTTGGCCCGACCGTGGAAAATGTACTCTTACATAGAGTAAATTTTATTAAAATGATTACATTTGATGCCTTAGACAACATTGTAAGGCATAATATGCTTCCAACATTAAGGCTTTTCCTTTATTATGCTGCCTAAAATACATAGTTATGACCATAATGCAATTCCAAATGCAATGCATCAAATAATACTAGAGATCTTATTATTATTATGGGGAGATATCAACCTCCACAGCACTCCCACTGGAGTGAGCATAACAGCCAACTTTAAAAGGCCAACTTTAAACCCAAAAATGAATTAATTACTCACCCTTATGTCGTTCCAAACCTGTAAGATCTTCGTTCATCTTTGGAACACAAATTAAGATATGTTTGATGAAATCTGAGAACTTTCTGACCCTGCATAGACACGCAATGCAACTGACACCTTCAAGGCCCAGAAAGGTAATTTGGACATCTTTACAATAGTCCATGTGACATCAGTGGTTCAACAAGTGGTTCAAGATTACTTTTTGTGTGCCAAAAAAAAAAATTAATAAAAATAACGGATTTATTAAACAATTTCTTCTATTCCATGTCAGTCTCTGCCACGCATTCACGAGAGTACCATGATCCTTGCATCTAGTGCTGCTGATGCAGGAGCATTCTGATGCAGAACCCGGATCACACTGTGCTTTGTTTACAAGCAAAAGAAGATGCATACTTTACATAAAACAGTCTTCATAAACATGTCTGAAAATTTTGACAGAGAGGTTGACTTGCAACTTTTTGCCCAGCCTTATTATTTGAACCAGAATATAATGAACTACAAAAGATGAATGTTCTACGTTAGAATGCCAGCTCCTGCGTCAGCAGCACCACACGCATGCATTGTGAACACACGGCAAAGACTGACACGGAAGAGAAGAAATTGATGAATAAAGTCATATTTCTGTTTTCTCTGCACAAAATGTTTTCTCATAGCTTTATAAAATTATGGTTGAACCACTGATGTCACATTTATTACCTTTCTGGGCCTTGAATGTGTTAGTTGCATTGCCGTCTATGCAGAGTCAGAAAGCTCTCAGATTTCATCAAAAATATCTTAATTCGTGTTCCAAACATGAACAAAGGTCTAACGAGTTTGGAACGACATGAGGGTGAGTAATTAATGACAGAATTTTCATTTTTGGGAGAATTATCCCTTTAATCGTGTGTGCCTTAATCACATGATACTCTTGACATCACTGAATTGCTGCCAAAGTTGTACAACAGTCAATCAATGTTTGCAGAAACCATAGAAATGAATAAGAAATGCCATAAACTCATGTCCTTATCTCTCTTTTAAAGCAATTTTTGGTTCTACCTATGTAGATCCTCCTAAAAAATGTTTGCATATGACAGCTGACAGTAAGCTGGAGATATACTACTGATTAGTTTTTGTTACAGAGCTTGACACGTTTTTCTAAACTAATGGACAGATGTTTTAGTCTCACATTTTAGCAATGGAAAATCTGCACAATCACAGTGTTTCCCTGCTTATCATCTGTCTGCCTCTCCATCACTGCTGATGGTCAGACCTTGGTAGACGTCTGAAAGCTGATAATTAACTCAATCCGTTGACACAGGTGAGCCTCTCTGTGGTTGTTTAACACCCATTACAAACAGCACACACACAATCCTGCAATTAAACCTGCCTATTTATCACACAAACCAAATCCACACACCCAAACATATGATCACATTTACACCTTCTCACGTCCCAAAGCACTCATAATCGCCAATCTAAAACTCATAGTGTAAATGATTGTTTATGTTTATTTGAAGTGTTTCACACTGAGACATTGCGGGACAGTTTGTTTACCGGAGTCGTTTCTCACTGTGAATCTTATCTTAATTACTCTGTGCTTCTCACTATATGGCCTCTTCGCAAGTCAAAGGTCATCAGCTCTCTATCTTAATCACTGCCCCACCCCCCCCTCCCAAACAGGGAATGCTAAACTGACGTAAGCTAAGCTTTACCACAACCCCCATAATCTCGTTCAGTCACCCTGACATTAGCTAGAACACGACCATATCAAGGGCTGATGACCTCTTGAGCTTTACTGTTGTTTCTGCACTAGCTGCTCCATTGTCTTGCAATTATTAACTAATTAATGCAATGACCTTGAATAATTATATCATTTATCTTCTGTTGTTTTATGTAAAGGTTTTATTCATCATTCAGTTTATTCTAAATCAATGGTTTGAAGGTTAAAACTGAGCAGCTTTGTGGATTTGCTGAGAAAGAATTTGAGAGGTTCTGTGTACAGAACTAATACATTTTTGATGTGTAGCTCTAAATATATTTATTTTAGACATTATTTTATGTTCAGTATTCTTGCTTTCTGTCTATTTTTTGAGGGGTTGTTTAATTATAATAATAATATAATTATTAATACATTCCAATATTTGAATTGTAATATATATGTGACCATGGACCACAAAACCAGTCATAAGGGTCAATTTTTCTAAATTTTAAATCAATGCGTCATCTGAAAGCTGAACAAATAAGCTTTCCATTGATGTATGGTTTGTTATGATAGGACAATATTTAGCTGAGATACAACTATTTGAAAATCTGAATCTGGAATCTGAGGGTGCAAAAAAATCTAAATATTGAGAAAATGGCCTTTGAAGTTGTCCAAATGAAGTTCTTAGCAATGCATATTACTAATCAAAAATTAAGTTTTGATATATTTACAGTAGGAAATTTACAAAATATATCTTCATGGAATATGATCTTTACTTAATATCCTAATGATTTTTGGCATAAAAGAAAAATCCAATAATTTAGATCATACTAGAATGTATTTTTAGCTATTGCTACAAATATACCCCAGCGACTTAAGACTTGTTTTGTGGTCCAGGGTCACATATTTACTGACTTCTTTCATTAATATTATATAAAAAAAACATCCCTTACGCTTGACATGATGATGAGTCCGTTTTTTTTCTTTCTTTAAATACTATTCCTTTAAATGTGTTTTGTATGTATTACTGTAAATGCAAAATCATCTTTTTCACAAAGCAAAGCCCCCTAGCAATGGTCTTGGCTTTCTTAGACCGTAATGTAAAGTCACATAGGAACTTTAAGTGTGCCGTTGTGTCTATTTGAATCAGAGACAATGCGTGTGTAGTGGGACAGGAAGCAAATGGTGACATCTCAGAAGATAAGAGGTTAGTTATGTCTGATTAGTTGACTGTCTATCCACGTTGGGTCTTAAAATCAGGTCAGTTATTGTGTGAGTGTGTGTGTATGTAGCATCTTGAGGAAGGAGAGGAAGGGGCAGTGACCTGGATAGGAACAGCAAAAGGAGGGAGACCATGTGTCAAGAAATCAGCTGTTTGTTTCTCAATGGCTCTTTCACATCATCTGTTCATGGAAAGATCTCAAATGAACATGTGAATGTGTACATATATGTCGAAAGACCAAAGAACTTTCGGTGATGTCAAAGCATCGTTGACCCAGAAAGAAATGTGTGCACACTGGCTCTAATTTAAATGCAGACACTCAGTAAAACTGTCTGTAAGGACAAGAGGGCTTTTGGCCTGGTTTTATCTCCCTGAGCTCTGTCTCGCTGTCTCTTACAATGTCTTGCCTTCTTTTATCCTTCTTTCATCCCTTCTCTTTTTCCCTTGTTCCTGTCATCTAAATCCAACTCCTGTCTCAGTCTGTTTTTATAGTCGGTGCATATGTTGTACGATACTCATGCGTTTGACCCCAGGATAAGTGCCTACTGTGCAGCCCTACTTCACCTTGGATCAGTGCAACCAATGCAAACATAACCAGTTATGTAATTTATGCATAAATCTCTGGCACTGGATTTATGGCTCAAAAACTGTCCGTGATGTTCTTTTGTTTCTCTTCAAGAGATCTCCATCAAAACTTTTAGATGCAAACTGATCTGGTCTGGCTGCCCTGCAAGGCATATTAAAGATGTTATTTTATTTTTATTCTTTTACAACTAATTAGATTGCTACACATTGATAGGCCTACTATATTTCAATAACAATACTATTTTATTATAATATTAATATGTGACCCTGGACCACAAAACCAGTCATAAGTCGCACGGGTATATAGCAATAGCCATCAATACATGGTATGGGTCAAAATTATCTATTTTTCTATATGCCAAAATTCATTAGGATATTAAATAAAGATTATGTTCCATGAAGATATTTGGAAATCTCCTACCGTAAATATAGCTATCAAAACTAAATTGTTGATTAGTATTATGCGTTGCAAAAAACTTCATTTGGACAACTTTAAAGGAGATTTTCTCAAATTTTTTTTTTTTTTTTTTGCACCCTCAGATTCCAGATTTTCAAGTTGTATCTCATATTGTCCTATCCTGACAAACCATACATCAATGGAAAGCTTATTTATTCAGCTTTCATATGATGTAGGCTGTAGCTTTGAAAGATTGACCCTTATTTCTGGTTTTGTGGTCCAGGTCGCATATTCTTAAACCTTTTTGACAATTGCTTTAAGCTTTTGCTAATGTCATACAAAATCTGTTCATTATTATTTCGTTGTGTCACCCCTCTTGCTGTTTGTGACACACTCGGTATCTATCACTCAAAAGAAGTCGCCACTCCTTTCTCTGTGGAGAATATTCTCGCGGTTTTCTCGGCGATCTCTTATTGGACAAATAGAGAGGCTTTGTCGACGAAGAGGGAAAAAACGCCTTGAAAGATTTTCTTTGGGAGTGATGATGGCGGGAGGGGTGGAGGGCCGCGCTAATTATGCACGGCGATTGTTGATGGCTTGATTGTGTGCGTCCAGCTGCACAGAGGCGCGGGGGCGAGCAGAGGGCGGGGACGCGGAGCAGGGCAGACTCACTGACGCCAGTCGCCACATTCTCCCATGCGCTCAAAAACAGGCTCGATTGTGCCGGACCTGGTCCACAGACACCGCAGTCACACTGAACTAAACAGAAAGAGAAGAAAATACGCCTCACGTGTCCCCTGTGTTGAATCCATCAGTAACAGCACTTAAAGTAGTTTTCATATTGTGATCAAACGGCACGTCAGGTCAGTTCACGAGGTATGTGGTGCGTCACGTGATTAGGGAATAATAAGGACATATTCATTCTAGCTTAATGTGCTTTATTGGCATGACATAACTGCAAGATAAGAAATGCAAATGAAGTGAACAATTAGTATGAACAAATAAAGTTGTGGTGTGAAATGAAATAAAATAATATTTACATGAATAAAATTAGAATGTAACAACCAGCTAATTAAGACAGCAGTATCACACTCCTAATAATGCAAATACTGAATATCAGTACATCCATGAAACAAAATGTTTTCAAAGGTGCCATTACTTTATACATTTTAGATTTTAAAAATTTGCCAGTTGGTTCATGTAATGAGCCAATGAAAACAGTTCCAAAAGAAGACATTGAAAGGGACACATAGGCCTACTCAAGGCAGTAACCGTCCTTCATATTGGGCAATGGCATATTGTACTTATTATCGCTTTGGTGTAACATAGGCCTAATGCTTGAGACAAAACAGTGGCTTCTCCCAACCAAACATTTAGGGAATTGCAGAGATGATGAAACATTTCCATGATCTGTTTTCAAACATTTTTAATTTTTTGGTGATCCTTCCACTTCTTGCTCTTACACCATCTTCTTTTTTTATTCTTTATTGCTATTTTTGAACCCAACATGGATACTTGCAGAGGCCTTCTTCCCATGCTGTTGGTCTTTGCAAGAAAGGAAAAAGCTGAATTTCTTGCAGTCGTGCAACAGGGCAACATCGATTTTAAGGGCAGTTTCTGTGCATGCTAAGTAATTAGCACGGCCTGCAAAGAAGTGCATTCATCCGGTTGTATGCACATAAAATAAAAGGTGTGAACAAGCCAGTCTCTAAAATTTACAATAGGCAGGTTAGACGCAGGTTAGAATTTTTAACAAATGTAATGATGCTTTGAGAAACAGAATGACAGTTGTTTTAAAGTGCTGTAATGTTATTGGAGTCAGTCAAGTAGTGCAACTTCTAACCTGTTAGGCTACAATATTGAACCGACTAAACCTCACCTCTGTCTGTTTCTCACAGCCTCTTTTTTTATTCATGAAAAATTCAATATTGTGTCTTCTTTGACTAAAGTGTACTCAATTTAACACCGGTTTGAACATGACAAAACATAGGCTAGCCTACCATTCAAGCAAAACAGGAATGTGTTTTATTTGAGAACTATTATACTATTGCAGTCTGAGAAAACAGAGCTGCTTTTGTATTAGTTTAACTAATCTAGCCAAACTGAAGAGCTTTACACACGGAAAAACTCTTCACTGAATGTAAGTCCAGGTGTGCGCAAATAAATTGTGCGGGCAAGTCTACATATCTTGTGCGAGAGGTTGGGCGGGTTCTTTATAGCTCGATTGACAGCTGTACTGACCAATCAGAGCGGCTTCACGGCCGAGACTAGTCTTTTGCAGATGGGGTGCGCGCTGGAGCGCGTGAATGGATGACGTCGGGAGCCCGGCGCCAGGCTGTCTGGGACTCGCGCGTTAGATCAACACAGCTGGAGCGGGACAGGACACACAGCTGGCCCGCCAGCGCATTCCTTCACAAAAACAGCACTGTGAGAAAAGAGGGGACACATCTTGATGTAAACTAAAAATGCGCTG
>JAFVLL020022726.1:0-11814 GCA_021397915.2 Tor tambroides
CCCCTGCACAGGCTTTGAATAGATGGAGAGAGTAATTTATCTCAGTTCGACCATCTCAGGAGATCTGGATGCCCAGAATAAAACTACAAACATCTCTGCACAGGTTTTACAAGATAATTTACATGAAGTGAATTCACATGGACTTAGCAACAGGAAAATATAGATGCATATAGTTCACACTATGAGCATCCCACACTGAAGGTCACAGTTGAAGTTCACACAACTAAGATGCATTAGCATCCACAATTACATCCAAATGGTAATTAATCTACACAAAATGGAGCCTAAACCTCAAATTGCAGACTATTAATCATGTTATCACATGGATTCAGTCAGATTTACTGAATAGAAACGCTTTATGTGCCTTCACTATATCAAACTCGAATGACGTCTTTTTCCTGAGTAATTCACTGCTTTATTTTATGCTGCTTCGTAAAAGGCTATATTGAAAAAGACTGTGTTGATAAATTGGTTTATAGTGCATTTTTTGTTTTAGAATGAACTAAGCAGTAAAACAGAATTAGAGTCGAAACTTCATGTAGGCCTACAACTGTGCTTAGCAGCAGCAGGACAGTTTGTGAAGCTAATGCAAAAAGCTTCTTTTGTTCACTAAATAAAACTACAACAATAGTTAAAAAAACCTTCATTACAACCTGTAAAGAAAAATCCTGCAAACACCATAAATGCTCAAAATATTCACGATCTGTACACTACAAATGAACTTTCTTTATCACAACAACCTGAAAAAATAAAACCCCGTAATAAAAAAAATCCTGCAAATAAAAACATATTTGATAGCTATACTGTTCGTAGCATGTCCTATTTACACATATACTAATAAAGCTACACATACCGTATCTTGTCTATCTGCTGAATGGGCCGTTTTACTAGCAGACCCCTGAGAAGCAAGTTAAGACCTTCAACCCAACTATTTTATCAGTCTACTCTTACTGGAAGTGCATTGGCTGACCTGTATCTCCAACTGCAGTTATATTGATCGGCTGTGGGCAGGCTGGGGAGGCACGGCGGGGGTTTAGCCAAGACGTCATCCTGATCGAGCCGAGCTCTGTCTCTGCTCCATCTCGGTCAAAAGAATGCTGGATCAACTCATTATCTGAAATAAAGTTATGGAACAACACAACTGAACAGAATTGATTCAGAAGATATATTCAATAAAGGAAGCAGTGAAAGTTGTAACACAGGAAAGTCCTTCCTATTAAAGGATTTTTTAAATGAATTAATACTTTGATTTAGCAAGGAGGCATTAAATTAATCAACAGTGAGAGTTAAGACTTTCATAGTGTAACAAAAGACTTCCATTTCAAATAAATGCTATTCTTTTGAATTTTTTACTCAAAGAACACTGAAAGGGGAAAAGGAAATGGTGTGTGGCTAAGTATGGTGATCCATACTCGGAATTTGTCCTCTGCATTTAACCCATCCAAGTGCATGCACCCAGAGCAGTGGGCAGCCAATGCTGCGGCGCCCGGGGAGCAGTTGGGGGTTCGGTGCCTTGCTCAAGGGTCTCACCTCAGTCGTGGTCCCTGCCGGACCTGAGACTCGAACCCACGACCTTCGGGTTACAAGTCCAACTCTCTATCCATTAGGCCACGACTGCCCCTAAAGAACAAGTGTATCAGGGTTTCCACAGATAATAATGAGAAAGATAATATAGATAATAATGAGAAATATTTCTTGAGCAGTAAATCATCATATTAGAATGATTTCTGAAGGATCATGTGATACTGAAGACTGGAGTAATGATGCTGAAAATTCAGCTTTGCATCACAGAAATAAATTACATAAAATATGCTGAGATAGAAAAGTTATTTTAATTTCTAATAATTCACAATATTACTGTTTTTACTATAAAATAAAATAAAATAAATGCAGCCTTGCTAAGCATAATATCCTACCAACCTCGAAGTTTTGAACAGTAGTGCATATAGAAGGCTAAATGATATGATGTACAGCGGGGTGATCATACTGGAGTAAAGAGGTTAGGGAAACGTTAGAATAACGTTCTAAAAACCAAAAACTAACTTTCTGGGAACCAAAAACTAACATTCTGGGAACGTTAGAATAATGTTCTGGGAACGTTCTACAAACAAAAAAACTAACATTCTACAAACAAAAAAACTAACATTCTGGGAACGTTAGAATAATGTTAGGGGGTTCTGGGAACATTCTACAAACAAAAAAAAGAACGTTCTAGGAACGTTAGAATAACATTCTGGGAACAAAAACTCACATTCTGGGAATGTTCTACAAACAAAAAAAACTAACGTTCTAGGAACGTTAGAATAATGTTAGGGGAACGTTAGAATACTCTGGGAACGTTCTACAAACAAAAAAACTAACGTTCTGGGAACGTTAGAATAATGTTATGGGGTTCTGGGACGTTCTACAAACAAAAAAGAACGTTCTGGCAACGTTAGAATAATGTTAGGGGAACGTTAGAATATTCTGGGAACGTTCTACAAACAAAAAAACTAACGTTCTGGGAATGTTAGAATAATGTTAGGGGGTTCTGGGAACGTTCTACAAACAAAAAAAAGAACGTTCTGGGAACGTTAGAATAATGTTAGGGAAACGTTAGAATAACATTCTGGGAATGTTCTACAAACAAAAAAAACTACCATTCTGGGAACGTTAGAATAATGTTAGGGGAACGTTAGAATATTCTGGGAACGTTCTACAAACAAACAAAAAAACTACCATTCTGGGAACGTTAGAATAATGTTAGGGGCACGTTAGAATATTCTGGGAACGTTCTACAAACAAAAAAAACTAACGTTCTGGGAACGTTAGAATAAAGTTAGAGGTTCTGGGAACGTTCTACAAACAAAAAAACTAACATTCTGGGAATGTCTGAATAATGTTAGGGGAACATTAGAATAATGTTCTGGGAACGTTCTACAAACAAAAACTAACATTCTGGGAACGTTAGAAAAAATGTTAGAGGAACGTTAGAATAACGTTCTGGGAACAAAAACTAACATTCTGGGAATGTTAGAATAATGTTAGGGGAACGTTAGAATATTCTGGGAACGTTCTACAAACAAAAAAACTAACGTTCTGGGAATGTTAGAATAATATTGGGGGAACATTAGAATAATGTTCTGGAAACGTTCTACAAACAAAAACTAACGTTCTGGGAACATTAGAATAATGTTCTGGGAACGTTCTACAAACAAAAAAAAAAACTAACATTCTGGGAACATTAGAAAAAAAATGTTAGAGAAACATTAGAATAACGTTCTGGGAACAAAAACTAACGTTCTGGGAACGTTAAGAAAACTTTCCTGGCTAACCAAAAACTAACATTCTGGGAACCAAAATTTTTTAGTGATATAATTACATGTAAAACATAATCAACATATAAATAACTATAATCAATATTTATTTAGATTTTATATGCATTCTGCCTATTCAGAACTGTAACAAAAACGTAATGACAGTTTTACCTACAATAATTATGCAACTTAATTATCAAAGATACTTTTTTTTTGGCATTAAACCCCCCCTTAGCTCAAACATCTTCAGGAGCACATGCCCCCCTCAGTTTTAAAGGGCATGACGCTTCTGAAAGTAGACATTCAATTTCATGGCATATGAAGTTTACACTGATTTCAATGTATTATCGTGGCTCATCTTTGCAAAGGTTTTTGTGTGGAGTTAGGGCAGCACTCGTCTTTTGCCTATGTGTGTGTTGCTCATTTGAGTTTCTGCTCGATTGGTCAGCCTAATGTGGCCAGGCTCTGTCGCCCCTGGTAATTGTGCTCATTTCATTTTGGCAGCCTGCGAGGAGCTTGTCCATCACTACAAAGTATAATATATAACACTTACTCAGAAGTGTGCGTGTGTGCTGGTGTGTGAGAAAAGGGAAAAAAAATAGGACACAGGACACGTGTGTATGAAGACATAAGCATGTGGAGGGATGTTTATCGATTACAGCAATTACAAAAATGACATTAAAATAAATATATTTAAGAAGCTTGTGTGAGAATAAAGCAATTAGTGAGAATAACTAAAATGAATGATGCTACTAACAAAACTATTCTAGTGTTTATGCAACTTACTGTAACTACAGACTAGCTTTTTCACAGCTACTGTCTCTAATTATAAGAAGGGTAGAGCAACAAAAAGCTACATTGATCATTTTTGTTTTGTTCTCTTAAAGTGCCCTCAGATAAGTATTGGGAATTCTGATTCAGTTTAGTGAATCAGTTCATTCGGATGAATCATTTAAATCAGGCATGTCAAACTCAAGGCTTTGATAGGTCACATCCCTGCAGAGTTACTTCTCAACCCCGTTTCAACACGCATACCATCTATTTTCAAACATGCCTGAAGGACCTGATTAGCTGGATCAGGTGTGTTTAATTAGGTTGGAGCTTAAACTCTGCAGGCCATGCCCTCGAGATGAATCATTTAAATGAACCTGTATGAAATGAACTGTTTTATTGTTTGGGTTTTTTTTGGGGGGGGGGGTTGTGATAAATAACTGCTCTGCTGAGAAAGATAATAGCTTGTATCTTCACTAGTAACAGTTTCAAAGTAGCTTCAACACTGCAGAAAGGCTACAGTGATGTCATCAAACTCATGATCATCATTATTATGAAATCTTTTCATTTCCCACAAAAGAAGCATCGCTTCCCTGACTTGGAGCAAAAAGGCTGGATAATTAAGTTTTAAGACACGCCATAAATGTGTGTGTGAGCATGTGCATCTGTGCATATGAGAGTGAGTGTGTGTGAGTGTGTGAGTGTGTTGTAGCTCATCTCTCCTGGCCATATGGGGCACAGGAGAGAAACCCTGCACACAGATGGCAGATCGTACAGCATTTTCTCTTCCATCTATCTCACAATCCTCTCTTTTATCTCTCTCTCTCTCACACACTCCTACAGAGTCAACTTTCATGCATAGACACACTCTCTCACTTTCTCTCAAACAGTCAACTTTTAGGCACACACAATCTTTATTCTTATTATTATTAAAAATACATGCACGCACCCTATGAAACTCAAACCTATTCCTACATATTTGACATGAAATCTCAAGAAATGACAGCTGTACTTCATGTAAAACTATTTAATACACAATTCCTAAGAAAGAAAAAAAAAATTTGGCATTGATTATGTATTATGCAGGTTTTTTTTTGCATCTCTCATTAATTGCCAGACTACTTTAAAAACTTTTACACGTGTTACACTGCAGCACTATTAGACTTACTTTTATTTTAATGGTGGGGTATGTATTGCAAGTCGTTTTGTGTATTGTAGTCTTACAAATAATATGTATTTTATATGAATTATAAATATAGATCTGCATGAACTCCACAAGATTTTGTAAATCCTGAACATAATCATCCTCCAGGATGATTTGAGATGATCCAAAAACATCTGATCTTCTGTACATATGACCAGTGTCAAAACTGCTTCCTTTAAATCTAAAAATAATGCAAAAATACTATAATAAATAGATTTTACATCAACTTTATTCCCATGTAGGTTAATGTGTAGGAATGTGAATTTTGTTTTTACTAATAAACTAAATAATTAATTACATAAATGTTAACTTGCTCTTACAGGCAGAGAAAGCATTCATTTACAAGCTAGAAGAAATGTCACATTTTTATGTATTAGCATTTATCGCCGAGGCCTATGTAGGTAAATTACATGATAATATACATCTTATACACATACATCTTTTTGCCAACATCAATTATGAAAATCAATTGAATGTGATTTGTTAATTTCTTAAATGAATCGGTCAGCTTGCAAAGTGAACAGAAATCTGAAATTAAGACGCAGATTCTGTAAGTTAAGAATAAAATAATTCCACCAAGAAATCTGAACACACACACACTTGCATGCAAATGTCACTATATTAATTTCATAGTGGCTCATCATTTTGATGAAGTAAAAGAGAGGGGGGTGAGGGAGGACAAAACAAGCTGTGCACAGCCGGGAGGGAGAAAAATATCACATTTTCCAGGTGATGAATTTTTCCAATTTCTCGCAGACAAGTACATAAACTCGTTCAATTAGGAGCAGAATCTGGAAATGAGGGACTGTGGACGGCTGGAGAGCCCGAGCCCTGATGGCTAATTTTATTGACTGGAAAATTGAATCAAATTGTTTCATTGAAACAATCAGCCTGTACTCCTTATATTCCACTCAACACAGACACAAACGCATGCAAAAAATAAATAAAAAAAATAAAAAGATGCCACTATACGGTTCACACTCTTTTGCCAGGCATTACTTTAATGGATCATTTGAGAGTTGAGAGCTCAAAGAGCCCAAACTTGCCCAGCCTGTCACAAAACAAGACGCATAGTCATTAGATTAAATTAAAACCAACAGATTTCTGACTGTAGAGGAGCCATAACTCCGGTCATTTCCATGCATGCCTCGGTGGGACATTAGAGCGGGTCTTCGGTGCCCTTTAACTGTAAACTGTCCATCTGTTCTACAGCGTTAAGCGTGCCAACGCTTCCCTCCGAGGGTCACATATCGAAGCAGACATAAGAAGAGACCTCCTTGTGGTTTCACATGAATGCATTTCACCAATGAGATCACCTCGAATAATGAGAATTCACTCTGTATTAGCAATAAGTTCAACAGGAGCTGGTTGTCTGTCCAACAGACCCTGCAGAAATAACTTATTTATGTGGTCATTATATATCTTACATAATATAATAGCAGTGGAGAGAGCTAATGTATTCACCGAGCTCATGGGCCTGTATCCAAATAAATATGCTGTGAAATTAAATATTAACCACATGAATACATTATATTTATTTAGTGCACAAACCTCTCACTGAAAAAAAGGGAACATTTTATTGAGCCTTTTATCAAGGTCTTATGTAAAATGTTTTCATAGTCTTGGCTCTAGAAATAGTCTAGAAACTAGATTAATTAGATAGTTTCCCATAATAGTTATTATCATAATCATTAAGGATGATATTATTGATAATTTATTACATCTTCCACTGACTAAAGCTTATTCAACCATGAATGTGCAAGTTTAAAAAGGTCAAAGACAATTCTTAGCCCATTGATTCACCATATAGAAAAACCTATACATGCACTGTAAAAAATGACTGAATTTAACGGTAAAAGACTGTAAAAATGCTACAGTATAAACCTGGTTAACGGTAAGTTCCAGTGTATTATCAGTGTATTACAAAGGTACAAAACAGATTTCAGTACTTCAATAGGTTGGTATATTAACATTATATAATTTAAAGAAAGTACGGTATTTAACTGTAAATTTAAGTTAAAACCATAAAACATAAAATGTTGCTACCATATTTTTATGGTAAAATTTTGGCAACTACTGTTGCCGTTTTTGTTTTGTTTTTTTCAGTAAAAGTTGTAAATAAAACATTATTGATGTATGTTTTACAAGAAAATACAGCTACTGTCTTTCGATCTCAAAATGTCATGTTTAACTCAATGCTACTTGTGTTTCTTTGTAATTGTGAAATTGACTATTTCTGAGTAAAAATTGTTTGTACACCAGTTTTTTTATGTAGAAAATGGCCAGACATCCTCCTGGACAAGAGTCCTCAAAGCTAGCCTAACAACGAAGCAATTTACCCTTATAAGTTTCATGCCCAAAATGCTAGAAATCAATGCTTGCCAATGAAAAAGAGCTGTTCGTACAAGTTTACACGTCAGAAATGCCTCAGCAAACCTCTAAACCCATGACTAATTATAGTGACAAATCAATAACCCAAACTGAAATCTCTCCTAAGCTCATAAACCAACAAAGCAACGAAGATAAACTGCTGTATGAGATGTTAAAGTGACAGTGAGAACTAATAACTAAGAGAATCAATCGGTTGGTTACTGAATCAGCGGAAACTACTGAAAGCAAAGAGGTGATTTAAACTACCACAGGGTCTGTAATGAAATGACTAGCATGACTTGGCCTACTACTGAAAATTCACAAGTTATGAAATCTTGCTTTATATGACTCTTATCGTTGAGCAGTCACACAAAGCTATACTGCTGAAAGCTGCAAAATCTCCCTGCTCTTGATTTGTAGCGGTGAAGGCAGAAGGAGTTTGTGGCCTCTTCTGGATTCGCCCCAGACAGGCAATATTCAGAAACGTGGCACCTAGAAAAACATACCAGTGGTTCAGATATGCAACATTAGAACAAAGTCAACCCTGATGCAGGAGCTGTAATTATTTGTCGAAACTTGTACTGCCGTTCAGGGAGAAGCACCGCTGGGCCTGGCTGTGAAACACTGGCAGCCACGAAGGTCAACACTTTGAAAAGATGCCATGGAGATGAATGCGTTGAGTTCGACATTGACCTGGCAGATTTACACTCATGGAGCTAGTGAATATATATTTGGAATGGGCTGTTCTATATAAACACACCATTCAAAACTTTGAGGTCAGTACATATATTTTTTAAAGATATTAATACTTTTTTCAAGAAGAACTCATTCAATTCATCAAGTGACAGTAAAGACATTTACAATGTTATAAAAAATTTCTACTTCAAAGAAATTTGGTTTGTTTTGAACTAAGAATTCCGGAAAACAATCCATAAAAAAATACCACAACTGTTTTCAACATTGATAATTATAATAAATGTTTTTTAGCACCAAACCAGCATATTAGAATGATTTCTAACACGGATAAAAACATTAAAAACATTGCCAACCCCAAACTTTTGAACTTGTGTCGTATAACATATATTCAAGTGTATATGTAACATGGTATATGTACCATGTATGGAAAATATTAACTACTTTATTATTATTATTATTAAATGCCAAAACTTGTCCCACTTTATATTAGGTGGCCTTAACTACTATGTACTTACACTGAAATTAATCATTTGATACAATGCATTTATTGTTTTTACTTATATTTTCAAAAAATACCTGCATGTAATTTTTTCTGTAGAATTACACTGTTGACCCATCCTTTACACCTTAACCCACCCTTAAACCTACCCATACCACCAAACCTGTCCCTAACCTGTCCGTATCCCACCTCAACAGCAGCAAAAGTGTTGTGCAATACAATATGAACAATATGATGTTTCAGGCATCAAATTCCGCTGCTTTTTCATTTTATCTCTCATGGTTTTCCATTCATCTGCAATTTACTGAAGCCCATCATCTTTAAACATTCCTGACATGCTAACATTTATTCTATTCCTAAACAACACTATGACATATAGTAGACTGGCATCACAACTAGGATAAATGCTATATGTAATACCCATTTAAACAGAGAGGAAAGTTTATGAGACGTAATGAGAACGATTTAGTGGTGGAGCTGTCATTACAGACAAGCGTCTCATCATGTTTTATTGACAACACGCATCTTCAGTTAGCCAGCAGGGAGGCAGCAACCCAGAGGCTACAGATTGAACAGAAGCAGGAAGCTAATGTGCTAATGCTGCCGCTTAATGACTCAGTAAGAGCTTAGCAAACTGTCCACTATAATAAGAAAGAACACCCTGAACAAAAAAAGCAACGTAGCTGTAAGTGATGCCGTTATCTGTTTATTTCCAATTACAGACATTTTAACTTGAGTTTTTTTTTTCGGTCGTTTTCCATTTATTGGTTTGTTTATTTGTTTTAACTAGCATTAGCAGGTTTGGGTTGATTTAATGCTTGATAAATTGGTGGAATAATGAACGCATCTTGCTGTATATGAGCATCTAACTCTAAATGTGTGAATCTAATGTGTTAGCATATACTTAGCTAAACTATAGATGGAAAAATGTCCCCCATAAGCTAAATCTGACAAAACTTCGATTTGGAGACGTGCGCAAAGATGACACAAAGTGTTTTTCAATTCTACAAATCCAATGTAAACGCATGTGAAAATGGACCAAATTTTCATGTTGTTGTGAACAGGCCTTAAAGGGATAGTTCACCTAAAAATGACAATTCTGTCATCATTTACTCAACCTTAAGTTGTTACAACCCTTTCTTTCTTCTGTCAAAAACAAACTACGATATCTTGAAGACTGTTGGTAACCAAACAGTTGCTGGTATATTGACTTCCTTAAAAATACTATGGCAGTCAATGGTGAAGAGCAACTGTTTGGTTACCAAAATTACGGTAACACATATTTTTCTGCATTCAACAGAAGAAATAAACTTATACAGGTTTGGAACAACATGAAGGTGAGTAAATGATGTCAAAATTTTTCATGTGCAATTTGTCTGTTCAGACCAATGTGAAAATTAAGCCAGATTGACGAATGAAAATACAGCGATACACAAGGACAGCAGCATAAAATGCTACTTGAGTCACGTATCTGATTGATCAAGATACTGATATACCTATTGTATTTTATTTGGCCGGTTCTGGATTCTTCCTTTCCTATTCACTGCCGCTTATAGCAAAACACCAAATCATATTTTATGTTCATAAACACCACCAAGTCATACTTTATGTTCATAAACACCACCAAGTCATACTTTATTTAACAGCAGTATTTACAGATCAGCCTTTAACATCGAGATACTATTACAGTTTTTATTAATATTTTAAATGTTTTTATCTTTATATGACCTGTTTTTATTTGAAATTTTAGTAAATTTGTTTTGTCATTTTTATTAGTTTGTTTTTACAGTTTAATCATTTTTATTTTCATTTTAGTTTTGTAGCACTAAAGTTGAAGTTTTTATGTTTCACTTTATTCATACTTAATTTTATTTCATTTTATTTAAAAAAAAAATAAAAGTTTTATGGTTTTAGTTTTAGTTAACAATAAAAGCTCCACTCATGGTTGGCCAGTTTTCTTCGCATTACAATGGAAAAGACATTAGAAGACCTCTTTATATTTAAAAATAATAATAAATGTGTCCGACTGATGGCATATGAATATTCACGTCAGTCCAAACAGGCGCAATAACTGCTGTTCATTCAAATAAAAAAAGATTATCGCCCCAAACATTCGAATTGGCATGAACAAACCTTTAGTCTGTAGCTACTCCCTTTAGCTTTAGAAAAACAGCATGTTTAGCAGCAGTTTGGTTTAGATAAGTAAATGCGCATGTGTGTTTGAATTGGAAACTCTGTTGGAAAACATGTGTGAGGAAACAGGTTTTCCTAAGCTAGAGGAAACAGCACAAACCCCAAAGACAGACAGGAAGTCCATGCAGCAGGACACCAGCTGACTGACACACGCACATACATATATACGCAAAACCAGATTCCCAAGAGCCATCTGACTCCATAATTTAGTCCAAGGTGCAGACATTCATTTTCTCAAGATGCCCAAGATTTTCCACCCCTCCCTCAAGGCCTGGCTGGCTTCCTGCAGGCCGTCCCACCCCCTGCTGTGCGACACGCAGACAGATCGCTCCAGTGACTGGAGCGGACACTCAGGCATCGGGCCGCAAGCTCGCAGGAATTCCCTGACAGAGACATAATGGCCTCAGGAGCACGGCGGCTCCTTTGGATTTGTTCCCTTGACTTCACACGCCTTCCCATCCCCTCCTGCGCCTATGAAACGCCCTTTCAAAGAGGTCAGCGCTCAGGGTCGTCAGTCACGTCACAGGGTCATTTCCCGTCGATATTTGGCTTGATATGTGCATCCCTGACATGTGGACCGCCGCTTACACTCATACGGCTCTGGATCCCTGCCACTCTTCCTTCTCTTCTCACCTGCAGCTCCACAGCAGGGTTCATCTGGCTTTCCCAGATCGTAAAACTCACAAGGATGTTGTTTCTGGTCCCACCCCCCCTCTACTGTAGCGTGTGAACTGGCCGTTCAGTCAGCGGACCTCATGCATCCTCTGAGGGTGCGTCCATTTTTT
>JAFVLL020022727.1:0-15027 GCA_021397915.2 Tor tambroides
GGTGGCAGCGAGTTGTGTTTTCCCCAGAAATGCGATGCTTTCTTCCCCTCCATTGTTTCTAATATGCGTATTATTACAGGCGAGGGTTACGTCATTCATGTATGTCACAAGCACATGCGCACTTTGGTCAGAGTGCCAATACTGCGATTAAGGTGTTTACATGCCTGTATATTTCGATTAAAATCGGCGTACGCCACCTATGTTAATGCGATTATGCTTGCTGCGATTATGAGCTTAATCGCATTGTTTAAATCGAAGTATTGCGTTTACATGAGGTAAAGTTTAATCGCAATATTGCCAAAATCTAATTATAATCGCATTAAGAAGGTGCATGTAAACACACTCATTGACTGTAACAGGACAGACAGAGAATTCAGAGATGGTCTCCGTGGCTGCGACAGGGCAGACTAAGGGTTCAGAGTCTGCCTCTATGGCCATGACAAGGACAAGCAAAGAGCTCGGAGATAGCTCCCGTGTTCGCCTCAGGAGGATCTGGAGTGGATACCACCACCTCAGGAGGATCTGGAGAAGTGTGTGCGGTCCACGCACAAGATGGCAACTGCCATCACGGGCAATGCAGCTGATGGAAAGAAGATGAGTGCGCTAAGGGCTTGTGGCGCTGAGACCACGTGGAATGTTCATGACGGCCGGAAACACTAGTGTGGTATCCATGACAGCTGAGGACTCTGGTGTGACGGCCATGAGGGCTGAGCACTTGGTGTGGACTCTGATGTGGCAGCTATGATGTGAAGAGGCTCTGGAGTGGCGGCCATGACGGAATGAGGCTCTGGAGTGGCGGCCATGACGGAATGAGACTCTGGAGTGGCGGCCATGATGCGAAAAGACTCTGTAGTGACAGACATGATGGGACAAGGTTCTGGAGTGGCAGCCATGATGGAACAAGACTCCAGCATGGGGGCTACTGCAGGAGTGCCGCACTGCTCCTCCATGGCTCTCACAGTAAAAGCAGAGCTGCTGAGTTGCAATGCCAGATCTATATACTGTTCTGAAGTCCAACTAAGATCATGCAATGGCATGATGGAGCTGAGCGCCTTGGATAGCCCCCATCAAAAAAATATCATAAGACACACCTGGTCAAAAGATATTAAGCGTACCTCGTCAAAAGATATTAAGCGTGTCATCTCCTTCATGGAGACGATGCAGACAAAGCAGAGAGAGAGTACAAATGCACACAGTTTTAATAACAAAAAGCAAAAAATACAGATTCTCCAAACCAAAAAACTGGTAAATAGTCCACACAAAGAAACATAAACATAATCTGAAGACCACGAAGGAAAGAACAAGAACATCCAGGCACCTCGATCGAAAACATGAATACAAGCAATGACTCCATGATAAACCACGATGAACAGTGTTGCCAAATGCTTTCAATTGAAAGTAGCTAAAACTGGTAGCTAAATGTCACTAGATGACATCATAATGGCAAATTCACTGATCTATATAAAGATGAATATAGATCAGTGGGCAAGATGAGAACTTAGATAAGGTTTGTCCAAGAAGTTGCTATATTTGTCCCTAAACTTTTGAAAAAAGTCTCAAAAGGGGTGGGAAGTTGCTAAATCTAGCTACAAAATTGCTAAATTGGCAACACTGACGATGAACACAAAAGCTTAAATAGGCAAAGGCTTAATTTCAGTAAGCACTTATTTAAGCCCAACCGGCAACTATAGTTGTCATTTTCCTTTTGTAAGTATTTATCTAGATGTTATCCATGTTTTATGTCTCAATGACATGCAAGCAAAGAACCAAATAAATGGTTTCAAGAGAAAAAAAAGGTATTCACTTCCTTCCTGTCACATGAGGCTGTCAACTTCCTACCCCTACATCGGGAAAGCATGGCGAAGGCAAACCCTCCCAAAGAAATATTTTTTGTTGATATATATACATAATTATGAAGGTCTCTAGAATCATCCAAACAAAACAAATCTTACAAGAAATCTATATTTTTTTTGTATACTTAGTCAAAAGTCCAAGCGGCAACTATAGTTGCCGGTGGGCAAATGACTTGTAAGTACATATATATCGTGGGGAATTGGGGTATATTGTTGCTAGCATCATGCTACTCATGTTACTTTCTTGTTAAAAACATGCTAGCAACATGCTAGCAACATGCTAACTTCATGCTAACAACATGTTAATTATGTTAGTGTGTTGTTAGCATCATGCTAATCACATTAACAGCTTGTTTAAAACATGTTAACATCATTACTAGCAACGTGCTAATCATGCTAATTTTGTTTTAACATTTTACTTGTGTTAACATGTTGTTAGCATAATGCTAACACAATTAACATGTTGTTAGCATGTTGTTAACATGATGCTAACATGATTAGGGTTACTGTTAGTGCCTATATAGTTAGCATTATAGATAGGGTAGAGTGGGGGGAAACGCCCCGTGGACTGTGTAATTTTTTTTCTGTGAAACAAAAGTTAAATGTGTTCAGAAAAGTTATCATAATTTTAGTGACAATGACATAAATTATAAACCAAGTATGAAAAATGAGTTTTCATGTTATTAGAATTTTAACAAAAATTTAATTTGTACCAAGGGGGCGTTTTACCTCCACCTATGGGGGAAAAACGCCCCCATGGGTGGGGTAAAATGCCCCCCAGTCTGACAAATCAATTTGCATTAAACATTTAGCCTACAGCAAAATCAGAGTACAGGCAGTTTTAACTTAAAATTAAAAAGAATATAATCAATAATTATGAATTCTAAAATTATAATAGCCTATTTAAAACATTTTGTTAGCTGATGCTAACTGGCTAGCTAACTAGCTACCTGATGCTAACTGAGGTAATTTTTAAATATAAAATCCAAATATTTTTATTCAATCAACAAGTTAGAATACATTTGATGGAAAAACAAAGGATTTGATGTTCAGAACAGAATAACTACAGTAACTACCCCATTGCCCCCTGGGGGTGTTTTACCCCACAGACTATAAGCTAGATGCAGCTTTTTTGGGTTCACATCAAATGTTTTTTGACTTTTATACATAATATATTTGTTTATGAATTGTTTATGAATAAAGATTGGTCTTTTGAAAGCAGTTATTTTTAGTTAGATTCCAAATGTTCTCCTCCAATTCAAATTTGACATTGAGGGCTGCATACAACATATTTGCCCACCGGCAACTATAGTTGCCACACGTTCAAATACAATTTTCAAGAAAAAAAAAAAAACCTGGGGGAAAATAAATGCAGAACTTGTTCACATAGGACACTTTTAACACGACTATACGCATGAAACCATTCAGAAAAATTTGGCCACAAATGGGTTAACGAGCGCTAAAAGAGTACATACTCTACAGCTAAATCTCGTTAAATATGAATGTGATCCGGACTTCATCCGCCATGTTGATGTTATCATGTGATCGATGACATTAACAAGCACAACTCGTTGAAGAAACAGCTGCCCTTTTATTGTGATTGCTGTATAACCAATAAATTTTGTTAAGTTTTTGTATTTTTAACTCTACTAAAATGACCCAATTTAAGCCTTAAAGATATAATTTTTTTATTACGAAAACCCAAAATTGTTAGCTCTTGAATATGTTATTAATTTCTTTATTTTATGTGTAAAATTGTTCATCTATACACAAAACTGGCTTAAATCTCCTTTGTTTTCATCTTTTTCTAGTTTAATTTCTCACTTGTTTCATCCCTGAGGCTTATAAATAAAAACAAAAACAACAACAAATGCAGTTTTTAATGCATTATGGTTATATGAATATTATGATTATTCAAAGATATTTAATTCTTTTATTCGTGTGTATATAATCTCATACTATGATGTACGCAAACCCATTATAGTTATGTTTTCTGTTTTTTTGTCATTATGATTGTTCATTGTTAAAGATACTACCCTCTTTCCCTGAGCTTGTATGTAATTATAAGTTCTGCAGTAGTAATGATAAAAAGAAAATGGTGACAGGTGCACAAACACCTTGTAGCATCAGTAACACGTTACACGACAACCCTACCTAGTACGTTTTCCTCCTTGTTTGCAATATCTGCACAAAGGAGACACTGATCAGCTGCTCGAAGATCTTGTCTTTGGAAGACTGTTGATTTTACACTCGAAAAATGTAAGTATTGCCACTTAAAAATTAAGATTACCTCAGAAAGCATTGCTAGCCCACCCCAACACTTATGAACATATATATTTCTTAGTAAAACAAACAAAATGTAATTTTTTTTTTTTCATATGCCATAGCTATGCAAGACTACACACTAGACAAATGCAGCCAAGGTGATTACATCTCAATTTTCAGTCAAGTAATGAATTAATTCATAAGTTAATGAAACAATTGTATTTTATTTACTGACAACAAAAGGAAACATGAATAAGTAAAAGAATAAATAAAAATAACCATGACAATAAATAAAGTCAACAACACATGAAACCAAGCTTTATTCAAACATATTGTTCTGGCTTATTATTATTATTGTTCTAAATAATGTATTTACAGATAGCGAATTCACATCCTACTGCTATCTCAACACAGCTGTTCCAGTTCTGCAGCTTTATTCTGATGAAGCAGCTGACCACCATGTCCACCTTCACCTGTCTTTGCCGTCCATCACGTCCCTCATTGCTGCTGTCAGACTGAATCTGATCATGGATGGGAAAGGCACATCAAGTCTATCGTTGTCTGAGTGCACAGAGAGGATGAGGAAGACCACGATGAAGGCCCCTGAACCACACAATCTCGAGGCAAGAGCAGGAGAACATGTGCGGGATAATCTGGCTATCTCTGTGTCTGCTTCAAACATTTGTGTGCTGCTCTCCATGAGCACGACTACTTGAAAAACATTTAAATAGAGTAAAACATTTTACATCTCATGTTGTCAGCATTCCATTTCTTGCCAAATTTCATTTCATTTGTTTACAATTACATGCAAATTTTTTGATATAGCTTCATTTCTTTTGTGGTGTAGTGTGCTAAAGCACTGAACTGGTAAGCAGAAGTCATCGCCACCGGGGTGTCATTCAGCAAGGCCCTTTACTCCAGGTTGCTGCAGGGGGATTGGGGGAGCACTGTAAGTGACTTTGGATAAAAGTGTCTGCCAAATGCAAAAGTGTAAATGTTATTTTTGTAAATGTTTTTTTTTTTTGTCTTGGGCACAAACGCTCAATAAAGCTGCTTATTTCTTAAAGTTTATTTCTTCAAGGTACTACTATAACATAAATGCTTACATATATTTCATACAATTTCTATTTATGGATTTAAAGGGTTAGTTCATCTAAACATATAAATTTAGTCATTATTTACTTGCCTATTTACTCGTTCAATCCTTGTGTGTATTTTTGTTTTGTTTTTTTTCTGAACACAAAAGGTGATTTTGGTCAAGTTTGTCCTGCTGGATTCTGTTCATACAATATCAGTCAATGGAGCCTGACTTTCAGAAGCTTCATGACATTATTTGATTATGCTTTTGAAGCTTCTGAAACTCCAGTTTCATTGACTGATGTTGTATGAACAGAAACCAGCAGAACAAACTTGACCAAAATCACATCCTCAATGTCTTTTAGTCTTTCTCTAGATGTTCTCGCTGGCTCTGGGCTCACTGAGGATGAAGAGACCACAGACAGCAACATCCGGCCCAGATGAGGCAGTAAGGGCAGGTGGAGTGATGGAGCATCTCATCTATGGCACTGGACCATTTCCAGGATGATGCTGTGGACTTCTACATCCTCACTGCTCACACCAGTCTGCAGACATTTCAGATCCTGCAAAAATGCACAAATATAATACACAAGCAGTCATTTTAACAGCACAATGTCATTTGCTTTCTGTATTAGAAGTAACAAAGTGATCTTACTTTATATTTTTGTTTCAAGTTTTCCTTTTTTTTCCACAAATGCCACCATCACCTGCTCTACCACAAAAGCTCTGCATCAAATGTACAGCAATCAAGAATCAGAAAAGTGCTGTAATAGCTCTGTTTGAAATTACAATAATTAAAATAAACTACAATTTAAGATTTAAAAGATTTTAAGTTTAATTCATTTCAGTAGTATACTCACTGAGAGCCTTTGATGGCAGCATTTCTTCATCAGTCACTCTGCACCTGATAACACGTGTGTCTCATCTATCCCTGTAAACATCCAGACAAAATTCAGTTACCTCTGTGATTTATGTGCTCAATAGGCTACTATATTTACAGTTGCTGATGTGTTAACTCGCTTTTTATCCAACACAAATGGTCCTCAGTGTATCAACAATACTAATGGACAAATGAAATACATAACTTATGTTTAGTTACTCCATGTAGATTTATCCACATTACTTAAATTCATCTAAAGCAGTGCTGAACAGTGAATTCTACATAATAGCACACATACAGATGTATGTTCATGTTGTGATGTGCTCATCTGTAATTCTTTTAGAACATTTTCCTGTCTCATATTAAATAGACATTTTGCAATCTTCTTTAAGATGTATATGATTTATTTAAATGCACTTCGGAGACGTGCGTGTGCTTAGCTCATAATAAAAATCAGAAAAAAGTTTTTACAGAAAAACCAAATATATCCATCACAAATATACATTACTGTCTAGCATCTTTACACCTTAAACAACTCAACACTTTGCTCTACAGTAGCTCAACAAACATGATTTTAACACAAGGAACAGTGTTTTGGTTTCTAATACTCACAATTGTAAACACCCTCGTCGCTGTTCTCCGTCACGTTCGATGATGACGTATTCCCATTGCCTTCTGGGATTGAAAAGTGTCCATCGATGAACACTTCAGGATCTGGGCTGAAGCAGTGGGACATCTGGGGATTTCTCGCCTACTCGTTTATGAATACCGAGGTTTTCGAACGTACTTCTTTCTTCATATACTCTTTTCCCCTACTATATAGTAGGTTAGTAGACATATTAGAATGCAAATTAAGTATACGTACGTCCGAATCTCGCGAGAATTAGTGCAATTTTCACCTACTCTTTTATGAATACTAAGGATTCAAACATACTCATTCGCTCGCCTACTGCTTTTTGCCTACTATATAGTAGGGAAGTATGCCATTTCGGACGCAGCCAAACTGAAACCAGTAAATGATTAACAGGAGTGAGAAATCAAACCATAATGGTTCCAGGCAAAGCATTGTGTGGAATGTACACAGTAAAAAATTACTGTAAAAAAATGGCCATATTCTGACAGTAACATCCTGTTTTTTCATTAAAACAGTAAAATCCCACAAAAAACAATGAATTCTGGGTAATATTTGTTGTTTTCGCCTGCAGAATTGTGAATTAACAGTGTTCAGAGTCGACACTCAAAGGCTGTTTCAAATCACACCTACACTCATTCACTATTCCCCACATGAGTTTACTAATATAGTCCACCTGACAGAGAGGATGAAAACTAGTGAGTGAATTCAGCCAATGATGAACAGCTGCTGTTAACAAGCAGAATCACTGAAGAAAAGAGAAACAAGACAAACACAAGAACTACAACTGACTTCAGCCACAGCCTTAGATGAAATCAACTGAAATAAAACAGCAGAGGATGATTAAACAACTCCACAAACAGCATTACCAGCTTCACACATTACAGTCTGACTTTATTTCTGTCATATATCTACAAAAAATCTTTGAGAATTAATAGACATTTAGATGCTTTATAGAAAATGTTTCGTGTGACCTCACTATTATGACGATCAGCATTTGCTTTAAGTTGGGCTCTTGACCCATGACTTTTTACTGCTAGATTTTTTTTTTGGCTGTTGTAACTGTGTTTGTGAAACACGTTTTTTTAGAGCAATAAAAGCCCAGAAAAATTATAATTAAATGTTTTTGGGTTGTAGTCATCATGAAGTAGCTTGCTTCTCTGATCACATTCACTGACTACTCTTTAATGACATGGTGTGTTTTTTTTTTTATTAGTTTCATGTTGTTTACGATATACGCTATATGATACTGCAAAATAACAAACTATTTTGAAGAATTTTAAAACATCTTATGCGCAAAATCTTTATATATTATGGCGTCATTCAGACACATACAGACATCAAGAATCAACATATGATCTCAACAATGGTGACAATCAAAATCTTCATGCTGCAATGCATGCTGGGTTCCAGCACAGCACAAAACTCACCCATGACTCCCAGCATGCATTGTGACATGAATAAATTATGCCACTGAAGTGTGGCAATAAATATGACTTTATTTCATTTGAAATGAACATCTTTCATATTGGCAATCTTTTTCATAATGGCAAACATTGAAAAAATCTACACAACTCTTAGATCTGATCGGGTACAATAATTTGATCAGACATTCTAAGAACGTGGATATTCTGTACAAGTTGTTAGGACTTTCAGAAGACCGAGAGGAAATCATTACTGACAGAAATACAAAAACAAACTTCCAAATTACTAATTCAGCGGATCAACCACTCACTTCAATGTGGACTGCAATGCATCTACATGTTAATGAAACGACCTTCGGGAACACAGCGGGCACACAGATTGTGAGTGATGGAGTGGATTCGCGGAATCAGTGGATCTTTAGCGGCGGGGTAAATGAACGCTTTGAGCTGGGGTGATAGCGGGGGTGGGTTTGGTGAGAGGGGCACCTCAGCCGGTGAGGGCAGAGGAGCAGTGTCTCTAGCCACCGGGCCACCCCCCTGTGCATGGCCCTGATTTTCAGCATATGTGGATCCGCGATCTCTTCATTCTCTCCGGAGCACTGACACAGTGTCACTGTTCATAGAAAAGCTAAACTAAGCTCTCTGGGCATTGTGGCTCTAACTTTACTTGTGGAGCAGAAAACATCGAACACATTAAATAAATGCCTTTCTGTATAATAAATATGACTTCATTTAATTTGAAACGAACATTTTTCATGTTGGCAAACTTTTGTCTTAACATTGCATAAACTGACATTCTCTTACTGGGAAAGAAGCATTTCAGCATATGTGGACCCGTGATCTCTTCATTCTCTCAGGAGCACTGACATAGTGTCACTGTCCATAGAAAAGGTTCCAGCACAGCACAAAACTCACCCATCTCTCCCAGCATGCATTGCGACATGAATAAATTATGCCACTGAATTGTGGCAATAAATATGAATAAATATTTCATTTGAAATGAATATCTTTCATATTGGCAATCTTTTTTCATACTGGCAAACATTGCATAAAATGACTTTCTCTTACAGGGAATGAAGCTTTTCAGCAGGGACGTGCACAGACATTTTGAGGGGCAGTGGCCCAAACCAAAAAAGGGGCACTAAGGGGGTGGGTGCTTGTCAATACAAATTATCCAGTTGTTACAAATATACACTACCAGTCAAAAGTTTTTGAACAGTAAGATTTTTAATGTTTTTTTTATATATATATTTAAAATATATTTAAAATATTTATCAATATTTAAAACAGTTGAGTAGATTTTTTTCAGGATTCTTTGAAGAATAAAAATATCCAAAGATCAGCATTTATAGGCTACACTATAACCATTCAACCACATATAGGAAATAAATGATAGAAATTAATACTTTTATTTAGCAAGGGTGCTCTAAATTGATCAAAAGTGATGATAAAGACATTTATAATGTTACTAAAGATTTCTATTTCAGATAAATGCCGTTCTTTTGAACTTTCTATTCATCAAAGAAGCCTGAAAAAAATGTGACTGGAGTAATGATGCTAAAAATTCAGCTTTGAAATAAATGACATTTTAAAATGTATTCAAACAGAATATTAAATAGCATATTAAATAGTAAAAATATTTCAGAATTTTAACGTTTTTGCTGTACTTTGGATCAAATAAATGCAGGCTTGGTGAGCAGAAGAGACTTCTTTAAAAAACATTAAAAATTATTTTGACTGGTTGAGAAGACAGCACACTGTAGTAATTTCAAAGTCAAAGTCAAAGTCTGCTTTATTGTCAATTCTGCCACATGTACAGTACATACATACAGAGAATTTAAATTGCGTTACTCTCAGACCCTTGGTGCATACAGATACACTAAACACTAACAATAGAACGTAAAAATACAGATAAATACAAATCAAATATATATATATATAAAAATGCAACTATTACAAATATACAAATAAGGACAAGTAAAAAGTAGATGAAGTAGCATAAGGCACATGGTAGATAGAGTGCAAACCAGCGAAATAAACAAACAGTGCAGATATAATTGGTGTAGTGCAAAAGAGCTTATCAGTCTGTTTAAAGTGACAAAGCTCAGAGAGTAGTCTTTATACAAACTGTCAGAAGAGGTAGTTGAATGAGGTCAGTCCAATGCTGTACAAAGTGACTGGTGCTGGTCACAGTGTGTAGTGGGAGGGGGGGGTGTCAGAGGGTCAGAGTTCAGAGGTGCGTGGGGCAAAAGAGGGGAGGGGGGGCAGAGTCGGGAGAGAGTTGAGCTTCCTGACAGCCTGATGTATGAAGCTGTCCTTCAGTCTGCTGGTCCTGGCCTGGAGACTCCGCAGCCTCCTCCCTGATGGCAGCAGACTGAAGAAGCTATGTGACGGGTGGGTGGGATCACCTGCAATGCAGAGGGCTTTGCGGGTGAGATGGGTGCTGTAGATGTCCTGGAGGGAGGGGAGAGAGACACCAACAATCTTCTCAGCTGCTCTCACTATCCGTTGAAGGGTCTTGCGGCAGGAAGTGTTGCAGGCGCCGTACCACACAGTGATGCAACTAGTCAGAATGCTCTCGATGGTGCCTCTGTAGAAGGTGCACATGATGGGGGCCGGGGCTCTGGCTCTTCTGAGTTTGCGGAGGAAGTAGAGACGCTGCTGTGCTTTCTTGGCCAGTGCTGCAGTGTTGTTAGTCCAGGAGAGGTCCTCTGTGATGTGTACACACAGGAACTTGGTGCTGCTCACTCTCTCCACAGTTGCACCATTGATGGTCAGTGGAGCGTGCTGAGTGTGCACTTTCCTGAAGTCAACAACAATCTCCTTCGTCTTCTCCACATTTCAGACTTTATGTAGATGTTTTGATAGAGTGAGCTCTCCTTCACTCTCTGAGCCTGCTTCTGCCTCATCTTCAATGGAAGTATAAGTATTAGACATTTAATTTAATATTATACAGCATAAATCTATATTATATACTAATAAACAGCTCATTTAGAACATTTTAACTATTATAGGCCTATTAATATGGTTTTAATAAAATATTAATGTGTTAGATTAGTAGTGTGGACTAAGACAAGTGATTATAATGGGAAATATACTTAATAGCAAGAATTAAAGTGTGACAAACTGCTAAATATTCTATATGATGATTTATCTTCTGGCTTGCTGGAACTTTGAATTCAAGTTTGCAATGTTGAACTGCCTTTAGCAGCCTCCCTTCGCTCTTTCTCTCAGTCTCTTTCTCCTTTTTTGTAAAGGCATTTTGTTTATTTGTTTGTTTTTTTCTACAACGTGTGCCAACAACAGCAAATTTTGTGTTGTATTAGATCATTCTCTCCGAAGCACTGACACAGTGTCACTGGTCACAGAAACGCTAAACTAAGCTGTCTGGGCTTAGTAGCTCTAACTTTACTTGCAGAGCAGAAAACATCGAACACATTAAATAAACACCTTTCTGTATTATAAATATGACTTTATTTCATTTGAAATGAACATCTTTCATACTGGCAATCTTTTGTCTTATTTCATAAAATGACTTTCTCTTAAAGGGAAAGAAGCTTTTCAGCATATGTGGATCCGCTCTCTCTTCGTTCTCTCCTGAGCACCAAAACATCTAAAACATTAAAGAAACGCCTTTCTGCATTGCAAATAACATTTTATTTAATTTGAAACTAACATCTTTCATATTGTCAAACTTTTGTCTTAACATTGCATGAACTAACATTCTCTTACAGGGTTTTTCAGCATATGTAGATCTGCGCTCTCTTCATTCTCTCCAGAACACTGACACAGCCTCACTGTTCATATAAACGCTAAACTAAGCTGTCTGGTCGTTGTGGCTCTAACTTTACTTGCGGAGCAGAAAACATTTAAACACTAAAGAAATGCTTTTCTGAATTGCAAACAAGACTTTATTTGAAATGAACATCTTTCACACTGGCAAGCTTTTCTCTCAACTTTGCATAAACTGACATTCTCTTACAGGGAATGAAGATTTTCAGCATATGTGGATCCGCGCTCTCTTCATTCTCTCCGGAGCACACAGTCACTATTCATAGAAACGCTAAACTAACCTCTTTGGGAGTTGCAGCTGTAAATTTACTTGTGGAGCAGAAAACATCGAACACATTAAAATTGTATGACTTGACTTTATCTTACAGGAAAAGACGCTTTTCAGCATATCTAGTCCAGAGCTCTCTTCTTTCGCTCAGGAGCACTAACACAGTATCACTGTTCACTGAAACGCTAAACTAAGCTTTCTGGGCATAGTAGTTCCAACTTTACTTGTGGTGCAGAATACATCTAACAATTAAAGAATCTCCTTTCTGCATTGCAAATAGTATTTTATTTTATTTGAAACGAAAATCTTTCAAATTGGCAAGCTTTTTTCTTAACATTGCATGAACTGACTTTTTCTTACAGGGAAAGAAGCTTTTCAGCATATCTGGTCCAGCGCTCTCTTCTTTCACTCAGGAACACTAACACAGTATAACTGCTCATAGAAACGCTAAACTAAGCTTTCTGGGCATAGTAGTTCCAACTTTACTTGTGGTGCAGAATACATCTAACACACTAAAGAATCGCCTTTCTGCATTGCAAATAGTATTTTATTTTATTTGAAACGAAAATCTTTCAAATTGGCAAGCTTTTTTCTTAACATTGCATGAACTGACTTTTTCTTATAGGGAAAGAAGCTTTTCAGCATATCTGGTCCAGCGCTCTCTTCTTTCGCTCAGGAGCACTAACACAGTATCACTGTTCATTGAAACGCTAAACTAAGCTTTCTGGGCATAGTAGTTCCAGCTTTACTTACTTGGCAGAATACATCTAATACATTAAAGAAATGCCTTTCTGCACTGTCAATAAGAATAAATTTCATTTGACACGAACATGTTTCATACTGGCAAGCTTTTGTCTTATTCCATGAACTGACTTTTTCTTACAGTCAAAGAAGCTTTTCAGCATGTCTGGTCCCTGGCTCTCTTCTTTCGCTCAGGAGCTCTAACACAGTCTCAGTGATACTGTGTTAGTGCTGCTGAGCGAAAGAAGAGAACTCTGGACTAGATTTGCTGAAAATATTTTTCCCTATAAGAAAAAGTCAGTTCATGAGCTCTGGACTAGATATGCTGAAAATATTTTTTCCCTTTAAGAAAAAGTCAGTTCATGCAATGTTAAGAAAAAAGCTTGCCAATTTGAAAGATGTTCGTTCCAAATGAAATAAAGTCTTATTTGTAATAAGGAAGGGAGTTTCTTCAGTATATTAGATGTATTCTGCACCACAAGTAAAGTTGGAACTGCTATGCCCAGAAAGCTTAGTTTAGCGTTTCAATGAACAGTGATGCTGTGTTAGTGCTCCTGAGCGAAAGAAGAGAGCGCTGGACCAGATATGCTGAAATGCTTCTTTCCCTGTAAGAAAAAGTCAGTTCATACAATGTTAAGAAAAAAGCTTACCAATATGAAAGATGTTCGATTCAAATGAAATAAAGGCTTATTTGCAATGCAGAAAAGCTTTACTTTAATGTGTTATATGTATTCTGCTCCGCAATTAAAGTTAGAAATACTATGCCCAGACATCTTAGATTAGCATTTCTATGAACAGTGACACTGTATTAGTGATCCTGCGCGAAAGAAGAGAGCTCTGGACTAGATATGCTAAAAATATTTTTTCCCTATAAGAAAAAGTCAGTTCATGCAATGTTAAGAAAAAAGCTTGCCAATTTGAAAGATTTTCGTTTCAAATAAAATAAAATACTATTTGCAATGCAGAAAGGAGATTCTTTAATGTGTTAGATGTATTCTGCACCACGAGATAAAGTTGGAACTACTATGCCCAGAAAGCTTAGTTTAGCGTTTCAATGAACAGTGATACTGTGTTAGTGTTCCTGTGTGAAAGAAGAGAGCGCTGGTCCACATATGCTGAAAAGCTTCTTTCCATGTTAGATAAAGTCAGTTTATAAAATGTTAAGAAATAAGCTTACCAATATGAAAGATGTTCGTTTAAAATGGAATAAAGTCTTATTTGCAGTGCATAAAGGCGTTTATTTAATGTTTTAGATGTTTTTTGCTCAGCGTGTAAACTTAGAGCTTCTACTCTCATGCAGCTTAGTTTAGCGGTTTTATGAACAGGGACACTCTGTTAATGCCCCTGCGAGAATGAAGAGAGCGCAGGTCCACAGATGCTGAAAAGCTTCTTTCCCTGTAAGAGAAAGTCAGTTCATGCAATATTGCCATGAAAGCTTGCCAATATGATATAGGTATTTTTCAAATGATACAGAGTCTTATTTGCAATGCATAAAGGCGTTTCTTTAATGTGTTAGATGTTTTCTGCTCAGCCAGTAAACTTATAGCTACTACGCCCAGGCAGCTTAGTTTAGCGGTTTTATGAACAGGGAAACTCTGTAAGTGCCCCTGCACTAATGAAGAGAGCGCAGGTCCACAGATGCTGAAAAGCTTCTTTCCCTGCAACAGAAAGTCAGTTCATGCAATGTTAACATTAAAGCTTGCCAAAATGAAATATGTGCGTTTCATATGATAAAGAGTCTTATTTGCAATGCATAAAGGCGTTTCTTTAATGTGTTAGATGTTTTCTGCTCCGCGTGTAAACTTAGAGCTACTGCTCCCAGGCAGCTTAGTTTCGCAGTTTTATGAACAGGGACATTCTGTAAGTGCCCCTGCACTAATGAAGAGAGCGCAGGTCCACAGATACCTGAACAGCTTCTTTCCCTGCAACAGAAAGTCAGTTCATGCAATGTTAACATTAAAGCTTGCCAATATGAAATATGTATTTTTCAAATGAGACAGAGCGTCTCGGGTTACTTGACTGTAACCCTGTTCCCTGAAAAAGCGGGAACGAGATGCTGCGCTGAAAGCGCTATTGAGAACATTCTTTGTTCGACC
>JAFVLL020022729.1:0-31225 GCA_021397915.2 Tor tambroides
TGGATTATTTATCTTCCATTGTCCTATCAAGATATACAGCAATGTACAGTATGACATACTTTAACAATATTTGTGTTGTGTAGGGGGGATCGTCTGATGCAGTTCTTCTGGATGACATAGTTGGACTCTCTGTGGAGAATGAGATCATCAAAAACCTCCCAGAACCTGTCCGAATCAGGTTTCATCACTCACCTCTCCCAGTAAGTCTTTATGAGCATGTTTAGTTTTTTTCATACTTTTCATGTTATACCATATTTGTTGTGATGTTGAAAGTCTATTTATAAGCTTAGCTCCAACTATAGCTCACGTAATTTTTTACTGAGTAGACTAAATATATGCCATTTCCTTAACTCTGAAAACCACATGACAAGGCTGGTGAGGTGAAGCCGGATAAAAATCAAACTGCTTGTTTTTGGCATTTCAATCGCAAGGGCCTTGTTTACTCATACAGAATAGCAATGATGAATCTCTGTACTGTATGTGCCGAGCCACTCTCTTTGAACTGATTATACATGCATTTTTTCCTATCCTTTTCTATTTCATTTCATAGCCTAACCATTCTGGAAGATGTGTTTCATGGGACACAAGAGAAGGTGTGCTCACCAACAATAATCAACACTCAGTATTAGACATCAAACAAATGTTTCAATGCCAGCTGAAGCACAATTACTGACTCTTGTGTTGATGTGTCTTTGCAGATAATGAAGTGAACTGGAAACATGACGGCTGTGAGACTGTTAAAATCCACGACAGAGAGACAGAATGTTGCTGTAATCACCTCACATACTTTGCTATTCTTGTGGTGAGTAGCAGCTTTACCAAGAAAATGACATTAAATAAGTTTAGTCATTGCTGGTAATATTTATCACTGAAAGCCATTCTTTATGAATAAAAGGGATTTCTCTCATCCTTGGGAATATGCATAAGCATAGAAATGAAATGATACCAGAGATGGTCTTATTATTGGTAGATACAGTATCTAACAAGATTCATGGCTCTACCACTGGAGAAACCAGGGTCAGCTTGGATCATGTGTACCTTATTAACCAATCACATCACAGCCTTTCAATCAATCAATCACTGTTTGCAGATACCATAGAAATGAATGAGAAAAGCGGTAAACTGAATCCTTCCTGTTGCAAAACTGTCTGTGACTGCTTTTATAAAACAGCATTTTGTGTAAACTCTAAAAATAGAGCAATCCAAATGAATGTTTAATAGCAAACATGTTGAAGATTACCCAATAGTTTGTTGATTCATTAACCAATAAGCTGTGTTCCCACAAAAGCAGGTTATGTAGCATATTGAAAACTTTTCTCCACTGACATCCATTAAAAGTGGCCTCTGGTCTCCTTTCCAGAGTTATGCTCTTTTTTGATAACCTCTGAGGCTTTCCTTAAAGCAGCTTTGATGATATGTACCTTGTCTCTTTTTCTTCATTGCTTTAGCAAGTGGAACAGAAGACTACAGTTCGCCATCTAGAGGCTCTGACGCTCATTACCGCTGTGGGCTGTGCCGCGTCCTTAGTTAGCTGTTTGGTTCTCTTCTATTGGCTCTGTAAACGCAGGTAACTATGACTTAAGTGGCTTGGAATTCATAACACTACCACACAAAATGCTTGTTCAGTGAAAATTCTGTTGCAAATCTCACCCTGTTTTTTTGTCTTGTTTTGTCTCTGTTTGTGTCTGCTTTGTCTCTGTACTCCAAAAGAGGGAAGAAAACCCAGATCTCACTGGTGCACCGTGGTCTAGTGGTGGCGATATTTCTTCTGTGCTTCTTTTTCATTCTTACTGGTACGCTGGCCGATGTAGGAAATGAAATCCTTTGTAAGATAACAGGATCTCTTCTGCATTATGCACTGCTCAGCACCCTCTGCTGGATGGCCATGGAAGTGTTTCACACGTTCTTGTTGATCCGCAAAGTGTTCAACTCAACTGTCCCGATATGGATATTTTACTTGGGAGGTTTTGGTAAGCGATAACATGATTATGTGTTTATTCAAATATTATTTAAGGATATAAAAACGAGCGTAAGGGTATATAATGGATATAAACATTATAATTTAATAACTTCATGTTCTGTTGACAATGTTTTTTTCTTTCCAATTTCAGGTCTCCCGGTTCTGCTAGTCAGTATACTGCTCTTAATAGGGGATATTTATGGCGAAAGGAAGATTGTACCAAGTGATGATGTCCACAATCCTTACCTCATGTAAGACATACTTGTAGTGCTTGCTATTAGATAATTGTGTATGCAGTATACAAAAATGAAAATGAACTCTGTTCTGCTCATCCAGGTGCTGGATGACGGATACTGACAATAGCAGACTGGCTCATTACATCATAAATGTTGGCTTACTAGCTGTTGTGGTGAGCTCTGGAGCAGTCATGCTTTTCCTTGTGGTGAGGGAGATCCGCAACCGACCTGATTGGAAGAAGATTCATGTGGCTTTTCTCAGTATCTGGGGACTCACCTGTCTGTTTGGCACAACGTGGGGCCTTGGTTTCCTGAATTTTGGCCCTATGTCAGAGGCCATTCTCTTCCTCTTCTGTATTATCAACTCCTTACAAGGTAAGGTTTTTCTTGAATGCACTATCACAAAATACACAAGGTCACATCATGGCTAGGCTATTGTGTCAACATAAGCTGAGTTCCTGTAGCAGCATATAAAAATGTGTTTCCTTTTCTTATCATTACATGTTTGCTTCAGACATCTTGAATTTTAACTCATTAGCTTCCATTCTGCTGTATAAAATTGGCATGACATTTAATTTCCTTGTATTCTCAACAGGATTTTTTCTCATGCTGCGATACTATGCTCTTGAACGGATGAAAAAGAAAGATAGGTCCATTTCAGATGGGAGCAGTTCTGGATCTTCAAAACAGCATATGTTACAGACTCATGAAAAGAGTTAAAACTCTGGTGATGCTCAAACAGTGTCTTTCTGAAATTGCCAAATTTCACTTCTTTCAGAGATGTTACCATGAAAGATTATTCACAAAGGGCATTTGTAAAGATCCTTTCTCATCCTGCTGGTCAGGGTGGTGAATGTTCCTCAGATGACATTGCGCTGATATTGGGTCACAGAGCGTCGGGTAGATGAGCATAAATGCTTCACCTGTCATAAGCTGTATTTCTGTATTCATATTCTTAGTATGAGTATGATAGTTTGTTTCAGCCTTGCACTTTAGCTTTTTTTTTACTGCTGTGTAAAACTGCTGTATTCATTGTGAGATGTGAATAGGAGTTCTAGCAAATCACTTTTAATAATGGATAAAAAAAATCATTTCATTTTGTGGTCAAAAAGTTGAATTGTGTGAGAAAAGTTAAGGTGATTTTGTAAGTTGTAACTGCCAAAAAGTGCTCAGAAATGTATTATTTCTGTCAGATGGAAGTTGCACTTTTGTTTGTTCTTCAAAGTTTTGTAATGATAAAGTATTTGTGACTTGTATGTATTTCTGCTGTAATATTATATTATAGAATATAAAAAATCAGCAGTATTGGTGTTTGGTGATTTTTTTTATTTTTCATTATTTTTTCCCCCACATTTTTAAACATAATTGTAAAATTGGGCACCTTTTAAACCACCAGGCAGAAAGATGGGTAAAAACCCAAAATATGAATTTAAATAAAAGTTCTTTATAGCATCATTAAAGTTCAATATAGCACTTTAGCAAGGGGTTCTGCTTTTGTTAGAAACAGCCAAAGAACCTTGATCTTTTACTGTTTAGAAACATCTTTTTGAGCAAGTTATTATTCATAAAAACATTCATCAAAATGAGAAGAAACTTTATTTGTTTGATCCATTAAAATTAGAAAATAATTGAAAGAGTTAATAGAGTTAATACTAAACAGACACCGAAAGAGGACGTATGCAGAGAAGTAAAGTAAAAACACAGGCAAAATTTTCTTTTTAAAACCCAAGAGATGATAAACAACAGAAAGAATAACCATTAAACAAACTAAACCACTTAGAACTGTAGCCTATCAATCAAGAACTAGTTGTGATTCAGAATATTAAAAACGATCAAATTAATGGGTGAGAGGCGACCTCTGGTGGCATGTGTTTGGAGCTGCAGTCTCAGGACCACGTCTGGCGGGAACAGCTGTGAGTCTCTATCAATCTTGCTGCTGGAATTTTGTCTGTTCTTCTACGCAAAATTCCCCACATTTTAATCGGATAGGGACCCTATGTGAAAGCAATGTTTTTATTCATTTCAAAGATACCCACTGGGATCTGAGTCTGGGCTTTGCTGTGGTATTTGATGCATGTTCCAGGTCATTGTTGGTTTGGAAGATGAACCATCATCCAAGTCCCACTGCTCTTGTGGACTTCAGCATATTTCCACCAGGAACTTTCTGTATCCATCCATTATTTATCTTCATGAGTTTTCCAGTCACCTTAACAGATAAAATATCCTCAAAGTATGATGCCATCCCCACCACAATTTATCACAGTCAGAGTTCACTTTACTGGCCAAATAAGTTGCAGTTACCAAGGAATTATTTGCCATGGTGTTCTGCTCCAACAATTAGACATGTCATATAAGGTACTTTTGGTATGACATTACACAGAGCATAAAATATATTCATAACCAATACACAGTATCAGGGCTGTCGGTAGGAATTATGGGCCCTGTGCACTGAATTTGCTATGGGGCCCCCTCTTAAAATTTGACCCTGGACAAATCGAGCCCATCTGGCCCACAAATCTCCCCTTGAATGTTTTGATGGGTCATAGGGCCTTCAACTGGAGGAAATAAATGAATAAGTAAAACAGGACAGAAACAAATACCAATAGATATTACTGAATTCACGACAAATACAACAAACTTAATAATGCATTTTTGTCACATAGGAAAGCACTTGACAGTAAAGCATTGATTTTGAGCAAGACTGCTGGAAAGTTACTGCTAATAAATTCTGTCATCATTTCCTCACCCTCATGTCGTTCCAAATGACTTTCTTCTGTTGAGCACAAAAGATTTTGTAGAATGTTACCAAACTATTTTGGTTACTCTCGATTTCTACTGTATGGACAAAAGTTTCTTGAATTTCTCAAATTATGTTCAACAGAAGAAAGAAATTCATACAGGTTTGGAATGACATGATGTTGAGTAAATGATGACCATTTTCATTTTTGGTTGAATCTCCCTTTGAGAACTCTATTATTTGTGAATAATAAACACCTAATTTATATAAGACACTGATATTTATCTATAATCAGGCCTTTATTGAATTAACATTTTACTTAAAATTCATTAGAACTAAACATCAAAAAAAGAAGTTCTTGCTTAGAATCCAGACTAGTTTAGCTGACTAGTAGCCTATTTCTCTGTCACCCTTTTCCCCCCACCAGCGACGCCCCTGTACAGTATTGTAACAATTATTATACATGAAATACAACATAAGTTACTGAGTCTTTAATCCACCTTACATTGGTTGCATTGGAAATTTTATTTTTATTTATTTATTTATTGGTTTATTTAATAGGGACCATGCATATTCATGAACATTGTTGTATAGAAATACACCATGTAAATATGCCAGAATTAGTAAAAAATAACTACTTTTCATCTGCAGTCCCTAGGCAGGTAACATAAAACTAACATAAAGACAACCAAACAATAATACAACATTCATTCACTATAAATGAAAAAGTACACATAATAATGACATACATTAACAACAAACAACAAAACAAAACAAAACAAAATTACATGATGGAAAAGACATTGTTCATCCACCTCTATACTGCATTCAATTTAACAGTGAAAGTGTATAGGTGATAAATGTGTGACAGTTAAAAATGAATACATCTCTGGTTTTCTAGAAGCCACTGTTTTAAGTGAGTTTTAAAGGTGTTGAATGTAGGACACTCTCTTATTGGGAGGGGCAAACTATTCCAGAGTTTACCACCTATTATTGACAATACGTTTTGTCCAAAAGTGGTGCGCCTAAATGGTATCACACAGTCCCCATTTACAGAGGCCCGTGTACTACCTCCGCTTTCAAGTCTTTGAAAAAAGCCATGCAGCGGAGGGGGAGCAAGATTATGTAACACTTTATATACCAAACAAGCATACTTAAGACGTTTGAAATTGTCAAAGCTTAAAAATTTATGTCTCTCTAAGATATCGCAATGGTGGAATGACAATGCCTTTTTATCAAAAATTTTTATGGCTTTCTTAAATAGAGATTCAATACTTTTAAGAGTAGTTGTGCTAGTTAATGACCAATTTATAAAACAATACTCAATATGTGAAAAGATCATAGTATATAAGAACAACTTGGCAGCTTTGTGGTCAAGAAATGGTCTAACTTGTTTAAAATTCTGCAAACTGAATTTAACTTTATTTGCCACCTTTTTTACATGACGTTTGAATGTTAGAGTGGAGTCATATGTGACTCCTAGATACTTGAATTCACTAACAATATCAAGCTCCTGTCCTCTATGGAACACATTAGAATGTGACACCTTCATATTTTGTTTGGTAAACGCCATACAGACTGTTTTTTTGGTGTTTAGGTAGAGACATGACTTAGTAAGCCAGTCATCAATGTGAGCCATTGCAGATGTAAGTGTGGTATAAACGTATAAATGTTCTTATATTTTTGCTTTATGCTATTTTTTTTAAAATAACTTTAAAAAGAAAAATTCTATGATGATCTGCTTGAAAGTTCTATTATCTTTATGGTGTGGGTGTCACAACACAGGCCGGAGACAAGAGGTAAGTGAGTTTTATTGACAGGTTCGTTGAATGAGAGAGCTGATACTGAGACGAGGTGAGCAGTAACACAAATGGCAGTTCGTTGGTTCTTATCTGTGATGACTGATGTTGGGTTCTTTGTAGGTGAATCAGGATCATGCAGGAACAGAGGAGACCAGGATCGCAGGCGTATAGGAGGATCTGAGGGTAAGCACATGTAAGTAAGCATTGAGTGAGTCATGCTAGTTCAGGTAGGTGAACGGTAGACCAGACAATGAGTGTCTGAGTGAAGCGTGTATTTAAAGGAGTGCTGATTGAAGGCTGCAGGTGCGGGTGATCAGTATTCAGGTGACTGTGATCTGGTGAGTGTTGTGGCCGGTGACTGAGGTGACTGTGACTGTGGAATCCCTGACAGTGGGCAGGGAATGAGACCTGTATCGCATTCTCACATTCTATGGAAAATACTAACATAATGGGCATTGCGTTAAAGTTCCTCTTTGTTCAGCTTGATTTTCATTTAAACTCCTTGTTTACAACTTGTTCGCTGTGTTGCAGCTCCTCCATGGAAAGTTACATAAAAGGGGTTTTACCAACGCTATCTCACGGCAATTCGTACGTATTTTACGAGGTGGCTAATTCGTACGAATTCGTACGACCTCACTCGTACGATTTAGTACGATTTGTCTAAACCCCAGTGACGGGTAAGTTTAGGGGCGGGGTTAGGTGTAGGTCATTCGTACAAATTCATACGAATTGGCAACTCGTTAAATACGTACGATTTCGCAAAAATCGTATGAATTTGTACGAGTGAGGTCGTACGAATTCGTACGAATTAGCCACCTCGTAAAATATGTACGAATTGCCGTGAGATCGGGCTGGGTTTTACTGACTCTTGAGTGGAGTAATCACTTACACACATACATTTGCACTGGAACACTGAATTTAATTCACTGAAATTAATACTCATGAATTTACAACAAATGTATCAGAGAAGATGAACACTGAAAAGTGTACAATTAGATGATGTCACACTTAATATTTGCAGTTCTTTTATAATATATACAGTGTATATATATAACATTATTTTAATTTAGTTATTTGTTCATTTGTTCAAAATTAGGGAACAAGACAAAGGGAAAAAGACTAGAAATGTTCTATCAAATAGCATGAAAATGTTAACACTGATTGCATAATGATTTTTTTTTTTCAGAAAACATTCAAATCAAATGTATTGTTCAGGTAATGCTAAATTTTAATCAATTTTGGATAAAAAGTCAATGTATTGATTAGTTTTATCAGATATGGTTACGTATATAGGTCAACAACGTTAATCATTGTCAGTGTCTGTTTACCTCTGTTATCTATATTTCATTTTATTTATCATTATAAATTCTAAATGCCTCTTTTTAAAGTTTTGCTTATGTACAACAATGTATAGCCTATACAATAAAACAGTTACAGTAATAAGTTAATAGTAAAGTGACGTATAATAGTTTTTAATAGTTTTTTTTTTTGACATATAGTATTGAAGTATACTAGTTTTTTGTTCTGAGATAACAGAGCGTGAAAGTGATAAACCAATAAATGACTCACAAGATTCTACTTTCTACTGTAAGTTTAGTCACTATGGACATCCCCTTTTCTGTAAGATAGAAATATCACTTCCCATTCACTTGTCACGTTGAACAGGGATCAGCAAGTGGTGTAAGACTTAATTATAAACTTTAGCCTTTCAAAGAAAACCCCTAAGTGTGTGGCAGACACCTCTTTTTGCAATTTTGGCAGACATCTGAGAAAAAGAGGAAATTGCTTTTACTATTGAGAAAGATGGAGTCACACTGATGAGCTCACACGCCCACAGCGGTTGAAGCAGCATGTGTTAACCATGTGATACCGTTTTGACTAGAGGCAATTTAGACATGGACAATGTATATGCTACTAAAAATGGTGATAAATGTGTGCTGAGTGGTTAATAATTAATAACTGTAGCCTGTGTATTTCCACTCCCTTGTCTTATTGTTTTCCTTTTATAGTTATTTTGTATAGGTAGGCCATATGATGTTAGTCACGCGGTCATTACTTTCAGGAGAAATAAGGCAAGGGATAAAAGGAAGTGACGAATGTTCAAAAACAAGTGACAGTTTTCATTGTGAAGATGTTAATGTTTATTAAAATGACTTCATAAACCACACTAATGATTTACCCTTAGATGACCCTGATTTAGTGGGTGACACTCACAACACTAAATTTCCCCAATCTGTTCATCCAATGATCGATGTGTTCGCAAGATATAATTTTTGCCCTCCATATTTCAACCATGAATACATACATACATACAGTACATACAGCTGTGTTCAAATGAATGGCAGTGCATTAATGAAAGTGAATAAAGTGCAAATATATTTTTAATAGCTTTCATTTCCATATTTCAAATACAGTGGAAACATTACACATTCAATTCTAAATCAAACTATTAAGAGATTTTATCAAGTATGTGTTATTCTTTTTCAGGAGGCAAAGAAAATGAATATTAACCTGTTCAAAAAAAAATAGCAGCATCAACATTTGCCCTTTAATCTCAAACACCTATAAACTAAAGAATTTTTTAACTTCATTTTGTATTACTAAACTAATATTTAGTTGCATAACCATTGTTTTGATAACTGCTGCACATCTGCATTGCATCGAGTCAACCAATTTCTGGCACCTAGAAATGAGAATGAACCCAGCCCAGAATGAACGAACTACATTCCACAGATCCTGTGAAATTTTGGGTTTTGCTTCAGAAACTGCATTTTTAATGTCACCCCACAATTTTTAAATTGGGTTGAGGTCAGGGGATTGAACTGGCCACTCCATTACCTCAGTCCTTTTTGTCTGGAACCAAGATGTTGCTCGCTCACTCGTGTGTTTGGGGTCGTTGTCTTGTTGAAACACCCATTTCAGGGCCATTTTCTCCTTGGCACAGGGCAACATAATCTCTTCAAGTATTTTGATGTATTCAAACTGATCCATGACACCTGGTATATGATAAATAGGCCCAACACCATAGTATGAAAAACATCCGCATTCCATGATTTTTGCACGACCATACTTCACAGTCTTCACAGGCTTGAATTCAGTACCCGGGGTCATCTGCCATACTGTCGATGACCACTAGATCCGAAAAGAACAATTTTACTCTCATCAGTCCACAGAATGTTACGCCATTTCTCAATGTTCCTTGGCAAATTTTAACAAATTCTGCACATGTTGTTTTTTCAGCGGTGGTTCTTCTTGGTGATAGCTTAGCTTCGATCAAACCTCTTAAAACTGTAACAGTACTTACAAGTAATTATAAATCATCTTTGATCTTTCTGGAGGTGATGACTGGCTGGATCTTTGCCGTATGGACAATACTTCAATCTATTTTAACAGTAGTTGCTCATTTTCTTCTGTGTGTTTTGCCATTTTTAAAGCATTTGAGATCATTTTAGCTGAGCATCCTATATTTTGCTGCACTTCTTTATACGTTTTCCCTTCTCCAATCAACTTTTTAATCAAATTACATAGTTTTTTCGAATAATGTTTGGAACAGCCCATTTTACTTCGCAATTCAAAAGTAAATATATTTATAAAATATAAATATAACAACGTGTGAAACATTGCGTCCCTTCCTCCTTAATAAAGGACACATAATGACACCTGTTTTTTCACAGAATGAATGAATTCTCTAATTAAACTCCACACTGCTATTATTTTGAACACACCCCTTTCAATGCATTCGTCAAATACTCAGAACAAGCAGCATGCATGTCATGCCAGTTGGGTCTGTTGTTTTTCTTTTACACTACTACTTCTAGAAATAAATGATTTGCAATGCAGAAATATCACTACTACTAATAATAGTGGTTCATCAGGTTACTGATGTTGCACTGCTATTTTTTTAACACAATTGTACGTACACTACCTGTCAAAAGGCTTTGAACAGTAAGATTTTTTATATTTTTGAAGAAGTCTCTTCTTCTCACCAAGCCTGCATTTATTTGATCCAAAACAGTAAAATTTTGAAATATTTTTTTACTATTTAAAATAACCGTTTTCTATTTGAGTATATATTATAAAATGTAATTTATTCCTGTGATTTCAAAGCTGAATTTTTAGCATCATTACTCCAGTCACATGATCCTTCAGAAATCATTCTAATATTCTGATTTGCTGCTCAAAAAACAATTTATTATTATCATTATTATTATGGTGAAAACAGCTGAGTAGAATTTTTTCAGGTTTCTTTGATGAACAGAAAGTTCCAAAGAACAGCATTTATCTGAAATAAAAATCTTTTGTAACATTATGTCTTTATCCTCACTTTTGATCAATGTAAAGCACCCTTGCTAAATGTATTAATTACTATAATTTCTTTCCAATATATATATATATATATGTATATATATACCGACTCCAAGCTTTTAGTGTGTAATGTTACAAAAGCTTCTTTTTTTATTTCAGACAAATGCTGATCTTTGGATCTTTTTACTCATCAAAGAATCCTAAAAAAATGTACTCAACTGCTTTAAATATTGATGACGATGACGATGATGATGATGATGATGATCATAATAATAATAATAAATGTTTCTTGAACAGCAAATAAGCATATTAGAATGATTTCTGAAGGATCATGTGACACTGAAGACTGCAGTAATGATGCTGAAAATTTAGCTTTGATCACAGGAATAAATTACATTTTAAAATATATTCAAATAGAAAACAGTTATTTTAAATATTAAAAATATTTCAAATTTTTAAAAAATTTTTTATTGTTTTTGCTGTACCCTACTTTGGATCAAATAAATGCAGGCTTGGTGAGCAGAAGAGACTTCTTTAAAAAAACATTAAAAACCTTACTGTTACTGTACTTACTGTAAAAAAAAAACATAGATTCAAATAAAATAAAATAGAAAAAAATAAATATTCACATATTACATTTGAAGAAAAATCAGAAAGGAACATACTTTACAATGTTCTAAAAACACTTATTAAAGCATGTTAATCTATATATAGTTTTGATCTCCACTAGGCTGTTCCATCCATATCTGCATTTATCCAAGGCTACTGAATGATTGAAAATGTATTTTCTTGGCCAAAAGTATATTTCATTCAGCTTCACTGTTTACAACATATATTTAGCATATTTGAAATTTATGTTGGCTAGTTTTTTCTTTATTTGCATGAGAAAAAAGCAGTGAAGCACTGAGATCATTTTTTTATACATAGGCCTATTATACTTTAATCGGTCTATTAGTCTTTAAACTTAACGTGTTGCCCTCTCTCATGCCCAGGTGAATCAATTATTAGCTAAATTGCAATTGTTATTCAAGACTATGTGACTTTGTTAAAAATAGCCGGGGATTTCTGTGACCTCAACAGCCAATAGAATACGACGTAAACAAGTGACGTGTCATGAGCACGCGATATGGGGCCGAGCTCTTGATTCATTTCATTTTCTAATCGTGACAGCAAATGAGTCTAGTCGAGCAGTCTCTCAGCATCCCAGCAGGGCTGAAATCATCTGAGTCCAGAGGAATGGCTCAGGCCAGTCGTCTGCAAATGATTGATGAGAAAGACTTGCGCGATGTAGTTTTGGTCCGAACGAGTGTAGGTGCGTGTTTGCGAGGACACTTCGGGAGGACAGGACGCAAAGTAGCTGTCAAGTTAATCAAGGATAGGTAAACTGCATTTTCACTCATCATATATGTGACTTAATCAGTTTTGCACGTTTATTTGTTGTGCTTTGCATAGTAAATATTATGTTCATAGGGCTAATGAATATTTACTAAATTATATTGATTAATTAATAGCAAATTGCTATACTTATAAAACGTTAAAATAGTAATGAATAGTAATAGTTAATGTTAATATTAATAACCAATCAAACTAAACTCAATAAAAAATGTACAATGTTTTGTAGAGTGAAATCTATGCACAAACATTGTGCAATGTATTGGGTATTTCCAAAGCAAAAACTGGAAAACAAAACTTAAGTGCTTTGTGTGTGTGTGTGTGTGTGTGTGTGTGTGTGATATCAGTAAATGGACTGACAGGTTAAAGAAAGAAGGAATGCTGGGCCAGGTGTGTTCTGAACAAGTTTTAGTCCCATTGGGTGTGTACGCAACTCACTCTCTGGTTGGGCTGGTGTGGGACTGGATGACTGAAGGATCTCTAGATTCACTACTGCATGAGGTAATCATAAACTTAGTTAAAAAATATAAAACTTAAGTAAATAAAATCCTTTATTTAAAAGGATGATTTAATGAGTCAAAGACAGGTGTTTTAACATACCTGAAGAGTCTGTTATCTAAAACAGGAAGTGTTATTGTTTTTAGAAGATGAAGGTGTTGACTTTTCTGACAGTGAGAAAGTGGAAATCCCCTAGGCACTAAAAATAGTGCCAACCAATGAATAGCATTCCAATACATGTATTAGCAATTTAGTAGCTATTGTGGCATTAGTAATATAACTCTTACTTTCAGGAAATGTCTGTCTGTGCACTCTACCAGTCTTATTTAAGTGGTGGAAGTGACATATATTTTTTGCTTTCATTAGACAGACATGTTCCCAGAGCTTTCAATGGCTCTTTGTCTTCGGATCCTTTTGGGCGTTTCTAAGGGTTTAGCTCATCTCCATGCCATTCCACTGCCTCATGGAGCCCTGAAAGCCACTAATGTTCTTCTTGACCCACAGTACTGTGCCAAGGTATTGCCAAAAAAAATCCCTTAAAATAGAAGCATGCTTTTGTGCTGTAGCTTTACTAATTTTCTTATTTTCAAAATGTGTGTTGTAGTTGTGTGACTGGGGTCAAGAGATAAACATGCACTTGACCACCTCTGATGACCGTGGACCATGTTACAGAGATCTGGCCTATGTGTCACCTGAAGTCATACAAGGTGCTGTTTCTTCTGTAGAGGCTGACATATATAGGTGAGTTGCATTATCTCAACATTTTAGAATGTTTCAGCTGTATATTAGAGTGGAATTGTTGATTTTTAAAATTATTTTCCAGTTTTGGGGTTCTTCTGTGGGAAACGTTGAATAGAAAGCGTCCATGTGAAGGTATGTTATCTCTTCAATGTATCAGTGTAACCTAATTGTCTTATTCAGTGAGGATTTTTCATTTTCATTTTTTCATTTGCCTAAAGACAATAGTTTTCTGACAGGTATTGATCAGCTTCAGACCAAATTGGAGCTTGGTTTGGAAGTTGACCTCCTGCCACCAATGACACCTCAAAGCCATGGCCTCACCCAGCTCATCATTAGATGCTTGAACAGTGATCCTCAAAAACGACCATCGGCTGAGGGTTAGTCATGGAATTTTTATGGATCTTAGAGATGTTGTCTAATGTTACTTAATCACTAATTTTGTTCTGCTCATATAGAGTGTGCAGTTGCCCTAAGGACGGCTTTGGCAGTGTTTGATCCACAAACTTTTACTGAAGCTGTTCTTCATCTGAAAACATGCAAGGTACTTGTCTAATGATTAATAAGCTGAGTAATAGTTGTATTGGTTATTTTATTAAGTGGGATCCAAAGTTCACCCTACAAAAATCTAGGATTTCTTTCATTAAAATCTGGATGGTAATGAAACATTTTAAACAAAGTAAAAGTTAAGAAGAAAAATAAATATTCAAGATTTTCTGGCCAGTAATCCATTTAGGAAGGATATTGTATAAACTGTTCAAAAGGTCAGATATTCCTTCTTCCACTGAAGAACAAGATGCTCTTTAGATCACTCTTAAAATAATTTCACACAAACTTGTGAAGTTCATGCAGCTCGAATGCTACTGTCATTAAAGCAAAATGAAGACAATCCAAATACCAATACTGTTAATTTTTCAAATCAACATTTGATTATACATTTTCACTAGTGATCGTGGACTCCACATTATGTTGATTTTTTCCTGTATGAATTGAAATGAATTTACAGATTTTAAGAATTTGACTGCTTACTGATTATGTATTTGTGTGTGTCTGTTTCACCAGGAGAGGAGGCTACTGAGCTGTAAAATGCGCTCATCTTGGGAGTTGCCCATTGAGCTACATAACCTAGAGGTAAGACAGTTGGTGCATGTATTTTGAGCAGGTTTTACTTGATTTTAGTGTTGAAGTGTTCTCTCATTTTTATATCATAATGTTAGTATTATTAAATATAATCTCTGTCCAATGCTGTATTTTCCAGTTTGTGTGTGTGCATAATAAATAATGTTTAAATATAACACTTCTTAAAGCTTTTGGATTTTGACAGCTGACTGTCTTTTACCACTGACAGGACAATAGTTGCAAAAGTACCACAAAAAATGGGAACTCCAAGGTGATTCCCCAGAATGAAACTCTGCCAGTGTCTTCACCGAATGCAAAAGGAATTCGGCCCCCACCAATGGCAACAAGAGGTTGTCCTCAGATTGGATGTTGTAGGGGTTAGTGAGCTCTCATGTAATAGTATTTTGTGTACATTTTATTACTTTATTACTATACATTTTCTTATAATTAAACTTTTCCCTGCTCATGTCCTTTATAGATACTGGCAAAAGTTCAGTCCAATCCAATAACTCCTGCAGTGATCATGGTTTCGCTCAGATTAATGGACGTCCCGGAGTTCCCCAGAGACAGAACTCTACATCTTTAAGGTCCCCATGTGTTTCCCCCACAACAATATTTCAGAACAACACTGGCAACCAGGGTGAGAAATTAGTTCTGTCTCCAAAATGTCCTAACAGTATGAGATTTTGAATCTCTCTAATTCTCTCCATTCCTGTCCTGCACATTTCCAACATATGAGTTTGGACCGTGAACATAAACATGCCATTGTTGCGCACTTTAATCCATCTGGAGGAGCTCTGCTCTCTGTCAGTCTCAATTGCCTGATGTATTTTAGCTAAATAAATCTGGAGGAGCTTTGTGTATGTATTGTGTACATACTGTTGGCATAACTACCTGGACACAGCAAATGTATCAGTTGTTTGTGATGTGCCTTTACACGTGCACAGTAAGCAGTTCTGTGGGACTGTGCTCGCTCGCTTCCTGAATGACTGCCCCACTCATTCCTTATCTGTGTCCAGTGTGTTTCCTCCCCAGAGGATTTTTGTTTTTCTCAGAATTAGTCTTGTTTTGTTCATTTACATGTAGTATAGAAGGTTTGTTCCCAGTGAAGTAACTGGTTAAGAGGAAAGGCAATTTTTTCAAAATACACTATGATTCAAAAGTCTGGGGTCGGTAAGATTTTTTCATGTTTTAGAAAGGTTTTTTTCTATGCTTACCAAGACGGAATTTATTTGATCAAAAATAGAATAATATCTTGAAATATTATTGCAATTCAAAATAACTGATTTCTATTTCAATATATTTAAAAATGTAATTTATTCCTGTGATGGCAAATCTGAATTTTCAGCAGCCATTACTCCAGTCTTCAGTGGAAATCATTCTAATATGCTGAAGAAAAACATTTCTTTTTATTATCAATGTTGAAAACAGTTGTGCTTCTTAATATTTTTGTCGAAATGTATATATATATTTTTTTCAAGTTTCTTTGATGAATTTTAAATAGAATTTTTCGTAATATTATAAATGTCTTTACTGTCAATTTTGATCAATTTAACGCATCCTTGATGAGTAGAAAACCCTAAACTTTTGTGTATATTTAATGTATATTTTTACTTATCAGCAAAATATGTGCATTATTTCTAAATTTGCAGAATTTCTTATTCATTTAATCATGCATTTATTATAATGACCTAGTTACTAATTATAATCACCTTTTTTTTGTGTCTGAAGATCATTAACATTAACAGCTGTAAATAGAGTGAAGCTAGATTGATCTGATTTGTTTGCTCACACATATAATAACATAAAATTGATGTATAAATAGTATCTTTGTGTTAGTTCATAACTCTATGGTTACACTTATCATATACTCTAATCCTTCCTCTTTCTCTAGTAAAATGTCAACTGTCTGCGGGAAGGAGCTGTTGCCAACTTCTGCAAGAAAGACGGGAGGCCATTGTTCGCTGCATGACTGAGGGGCGACTCAACAACGTACTTGACGTGTTGCGGGCTAGACAGGCTGTGACTCGTGAGACGTACGAGATCATCACTGCGGCCCTCACCTTGACCGCACGCACGCGCTGTTTGCTCGATATCTGTGCCTGCCTTGGTGAAAATGTCGCTATCTTGGTGGCCACAACTTTAGGTTTAGTGTCCACTGAAAATGCTCAGACCACCCATAGGTGGCAGGCTGGTTAAGTTATGTCAACATGCTGCTACTGTTATTCAAAGCCAAATGCAGTAACTGCAGATGAAACGATTGATATCAGATTGATATAAGATTTGTATGGCATTGTAATGTGTCATTAATATGTTGGGATTGTTAGTGTGTTCTTGTTTGGACTGCTGTATAACAGATGAAGAGAGGTCAGAATCTCTGGAAGGGTATGCTGCAATGCAGTTTTAGTCTTGGATCTAAAAATCTCATCAAATTAACACCCATTATAAAGGGTACTGATGATGTCATTGTTTCCCAGTTCACAAACTGAAGGGATTAGTCAAAGGCCTTTGAACATGATGTTCTGATGAATAGGCAAATATAGGTTTGACTGCATTCCTTTGTTTGTGGAGAGGAAAAAATCAAAAAAGAACCTTTATGAAAGATAAGGCTGTTTCCCTTAATCATGCTTACTTAATGGTGTTTGCTGTCAACTTTCACTCTCGGCTGCTGTTAATACTGAAACTGTTGACTGAGAAGTTAACAGCCTAATGTATCATATTGATTTGACAGACTCATCAAATATTTTTCTTACTATAACCACATTTATCTTGTGTGTACTACACATTTCCAAGGATGTATGTTTTTTTATTATTATTTTAGACTTACAATTGTGCATGTTGCACAATAGACTCAGTAGTTTCTGATTGTAGTGTATCTTGCAACAAGACATTATTTTTTATTCCCTGTGTACAATTTGAAGAAATCCCTGTGTACAGTATAAAGAAAAAAAGAATAAAATATTCATGTATGGACAAAACAAACATGGTATCAGGAATGTCATTAAATGTTCACACTGGTAATATGTTATATACGTAATATATACTGTTGTGTCTTAACCACGGTTTAGCGGTATGTGTCCCTTCAGCGTTTGACCTGAGCTCTTACGTAAGATCCACTTCTTGGAGAACAGCTATTACTCAGGTCAATACCATGCCACATACCTCCTCACAGACTGTCTAACTGCATGGATGATCTTTACGCTGGTTAGTTTTAAAGGGCATGAATGGTCCCTGCTATAGAGGATTTTACTCACATTGTAATGTGAGAGGTGAAATGTCTTTAATGTGAAATTCAAGTTGCTTCAACAGTGTAGAGAATATATTCTATTATATATTGTGGAGAACTTTTTTCAGTTTTTTATTTATTAAGAATAATTATAAATATCATTATAATTAAAGCAATTATTCTATAATTATTATAAATATGACAATTATTATAAATAATGCTACATACTCATAAAAAGAAAACAAAAATTTTATTTCTATTTTTAATTTCACCATTATTAGGGCCATATGCAGGGCCATTAAAAATGAACTAGTGAAGGTAAAAATGTTATTAAAAGAATTGGTAACCAGTTGCAGGACCTAAAATATTTTTTTCCCTTGTACCATTCAAAATTTTGGGTCAGTATTTTAAAAGAGAATTGTACTTTTTTTTTTTTCAGCAAGGCTGTATTAAATTGGTCAGAAAGGACAGTAAAGTCTTATAATGTTTAAAGATTTTTATTTCAAATAAATGCTGTTTTTAACGCTCTATTCATCAAAGAATACTGAAAGAAAATGTTAGAATTTGAAAGAAAATAATAAGTAGCACAATTGTTTTCAACATTTATAATAAAAAAGAACTGTTTCTTGAGCACCAAATTAGCATATTAGAATGATTGCCGAATGACATAATGACTGCTCTCAGGAATTAATGAAATTATTCTAATTTCACAATTATTTTTTACTTTTGCATCCCTTTCTCTGTAGCAAAACCATATTCTTCACTTTAAAGCAAATCGCTTGACTTTGAACATATCAGGTGTGAAGCAGCGTTAATCAGAAACCACTTAAACGCATATACACGAAAACATTACTTTTAAATGAGTCACTTTTGGCTGTAAGGCAACACCTGAATGGGTTTGCGGACACACCGGGTTGGTCTGTCTGATTTGCAAATAAACCCACGTGACATCAATTTTACCGGTGTCACGTGACTTTCTGGCAGACTGCCCTCAGTGCTCCAGGGTTCTTGCTGTAGTTAAAGATGCTGCCCTGTCTGTTAATGTCACCAGTTAGACAAAGACGGTAAACAAAGGACACCACAAGGTAAGGACATGTTTCTGTTTTTAACGTTACGTTTAAAGAAGAGTAAAAAGAAGGTCTGGGCTGCTTGTGTTAAATCAGCGAGAACAGCTATCCTGTTATAATTCCATTTTAATTATTTTTTTTTTTCTAATAAGTGCATTCTGAATGTATTCAATATGTTGAATGCAAAGCGGAGCAGGGAATATCTCCGTTAAAATGACGCAGTGATCGTGTCTCATATTCTGCTGCGCTCTACGTTAGAAAAACAGGATGTCGCTTCTCCTCATCCAATCGATTACAAAATGCTTTATTTTTATTCCAGTCATTCACTATGCCAGATATACTTTATGAACAATGGATTTATAAAAGCTTTATTCATTAATCCATCGCTCCACAGAACAGTACGGACTACATTACAGCGTGTACATTTAGAAACGCGCTGATGGGGTTGTTTTGTTGAACAGCTGATAGGCTTGAGGGGACAGCCTTAGCCTTACAGTCCCGTAATACGTCGTTATGTAGTTTCAGGCTCTTGTGCTGTTTTATTTATTTACTTATGTTTGTGTCAGCCGATTACATCTCATATATCTCATTTTGTACAGAACCTGACCTTTCTTTTCTTTACTTTACTTTAACGCTACTGCTGCGCGTCTTGTCGTAACAAAGAGGGTTGCCAAATATGAACTTGTTTTGATCTCGGGGTGCCAAGTTGTTGTGGTTGTTTTTAAGTGATTTTAACGTAATTTTTCAAATCTGCCTTCATTTCTTAATTTGTTCTATTAGATACATGTAGTTTTTAGTTAATAAACAGCTTTTCCTAATACATAAACAATGAATAGATCTACTGATAGCCACATTTATCTGTTGACAAAAAGAAGAGTTTTTTTGAGAATAGGTTAGTGCAAGATGATAAAAAGTAATTATGTGTAATATTTTAAAAATACCTAATAAGGAATAACAAACAAACAATATTATGGTGTGATGAAACCAGTCATTGTCATAGACCTAATTCACCCCATTTAATTAGACACGAATGACGATGAGGCTGTAAGGACAGACAAACAGAACAGTCAGTTCACTGGCTGTTATCACTCAGCTTATGCAACATGGAAAATGCATCTTTCCAAAACATTTTTTTTTCTCTTTCCAAAAGATCAAACACACATTCAAACACAAACTACATTGTTTGTACTTCCATTTAAATATTTATATCTATAGATTAACCCTTGTGCATCCTTATGGACATTTTTGTCCATTTTATTTATTTATTTTTATTTTTATTTTATTTTTTATTTTTTTGATAATTTTGCCTGTGTTAATGCTAACTGCATACATTTTGGCTCAGGTGTGTATTTTTATTGGAATTTTAATTTTCCACCCTCATTTTCTTTAATAAATCTATTTTACACTAGGTACAAAAAAGTGAAACACTCAGCACCTTTTGGACAAAAATGTCCCCATTGAAACCCATTAAAACCGCTATTTTTAATCGCAGTGCCGTTTAACTGTAAAATGATGCAATTATTGTTAATAGGCTTTCATTCTGTTGGCAAGGCTTCAAAATTAAATTTTTTACCAGATGGTGGTATTTTTTTCAGGTTTTGTCTATAAAGGACCTATAAAGCAAATACTTGCTTTATTCCTGTTTTCTGCTTCTGCATATTATAGAGCCAATTGGAAAATAATGCAGCTATAATTGTGTGGGTGTGTTGGATTTCAGAATGTGGTTTGTATGTGTGTCGTAAAAAAATTGTGTGTGTGTGTGTACGTGTGTGTTCTTGTAAAAATTGAGAGAGAGGAACTCTACTGCAAATCACAAATCCAACCACTGTGTGCACCAGCGGAGTTTTGCTGGCATCTAATGGGGACAATTTGGTACTGCACCCAAACAAAATTTTACTGAAAGCTCATTTTTTGAGATATCAACCTCAAATTTGGAACACAACTTGTTTAGATTTATGGCTTTGATTTTCTAGCAGGTTTAGAGTTAAACATGTTTCATATATAAAATATTCATAAGATAAAATATTGTTCATAAATCATTTTCATAAACTTAAACCTGTATAACTTTTTTTTTAATTTCACTTTTTAAACTTTTTTTACTTCAACAATAATCTGCCATGGGTCTTCTTTAAAATGAGACCAAACTAAGTCTGTGCTTCCAATTTTTATGACCGTTTTTTTGACATGGACATTTTTGTCCACTATGGACCTAAGTGTAACTTTTTTTTATTGATGCACAAGGGTTAAACATGTTATCTTGCACTTTTATCAGCCTGTATCAAAAAGATAAGCACACACTAAGAAAAAAAACACCAAGAGCATCAATCACAAGCTAGACAGGTTCCCACAAAAAAGTTGCTCAGGTCATTCACAGTCAAAACTAAAATGATGTCATTGAGTTTCCAAGGCAACGATAGTGGACTGCCCTTTACCACTGTATACTGATGTGTCATGAGTGCAGATGTTTTTGTGAATGTTCCAGTTCTGGGAAACATCTTCTAGGATGAGAAACAAGCCTCAGGGAAGGAAAGCTCTCTGGGGAGAATTTGGGAACAATTTAATCAGTGCTTGTTTAACAATTGCATGCTATATTATGTATATTAATTTAAAATGATCTGCCCTCAGTTTGAAAGATAAGCAAAGGGTGACGGTTGGTTTTCAGACACACTTAACGTAATGAGCGTTTTACAAGGATAAATGTTAAAGTGAGTGGTTCAAGTCAAATAATCAGAGGAATGTGCTATCAGCTCTCCACAGTAAGAGAGGTGGCAGCAGTGGACATGTCATGCTTAATCATTTATAGAGGGTCAACAAACAGCAAGTCAGGACTATGAAACGTGTGATTTCCCTCATTTAGAAACCTATATAAACCCTGACTGAACTTATGATTAAGTGCATAGGTTTCATTTTCAATTTTCAGCTTCTGATTGGGAGATGGGTTATGAAATGTTTGACCGAAGAAATACTTGTTTACGTAATCCCAATGATGCAATCTTCACACTAGCTTTTCATCAATTAGCATCAGCACATTTTGCATGTACATAATATACTTATCACACTGGCCTGTGCTGACTTCACACCATCACTAGATATTGGAGGCCGGATGTGACTTTTTAATTATGTGTGAGTAATTGCAAGATCCCCAGTGTTATCATGCAGTAGTGAACATGCACAAATATTTCATCCCAAAATGAATATCCTGTAAATATTTAGTCGCCCTCATGTTGTTCCAAACCTTTGATTTCTTTCTTCAGTGGAACACAACAGAAGATATTTTTAAGAATGTATCTTAGAATAACTGTTTTTGTGCATACAATGAGAGTCAGTGGGGTCCAAAACAACTCTGAACCCCTTTTGTAGTGTTATTATAGTAATATTTTATTTATATACTATTATAGTATTTATTAATATTTTGGATTAGTGTTCATATATTTTTATAGATTAGTGTTTATATATGCTTTAATATATTTGTAATATAGTTTACGTATTATTTCATTTTAATTTTAGTTTAACTTTTAGTAATTTGGCATTTTTGTTTTTTATAGATATTTCTATTTAGCTTTAGTTCATTAATTTTATTATTTTAATACTTCATTTTTTTTTCGTCTTTTGTTTACTGTTTATATTTTATTCTATTATTCATTTATGTTATTTATTATTTATTTATGTTTATTGGTTTTGCTTTATTTCAGTTACCAAAAAAAAGATTTTTCAGTTTAGTTAGTTTAACAACACTGTCCCATTGACTTTCAATGTATGGACAAACAAAAACACTAAGTCATTTTTCAAAATATCTTCTTTTGTGTTCCGCTAAAGAAAGAAAGTCATACAGGTTCATAATGACATGAGGGTGAGTAAATGATGACAGAATTTTCATTTTGGGGTGAAATATCCTTTTGATCAACAGCTATTCCTTATATAACTCTAGTTTTTCTGCTCTCTGTTAGGTTGGATAAGGCTGACGAGGACCGTTTCTGTCTCAGAGCGGCACCACTTACACCTGTGGACAGAATGGAGAATGACACTGAATCCAGAAAGCTGACTGGCCAGCCTGAGCGTCCCGCAGCCCTTTCAAAACCCAGAGAGTGCATGCAGCTCAAAAAGGAAATCTCTCTCCTGAACGGCATCAGCCTCATCGTCGGGAACATGATTGGCTCGGGCATATTTGTGTCTCCAAAGGGCGTTCTGATCTATAGCGCCTCCTATGGACTGTCTCTAGTTATCTGGGCCATCGGTGGCATCTTTTCAGTAGTGGGTGCTCTCTGTTACGCAGAGCTGGGCACGACAATCACTAAGTCTGGCGCCAGCTATGCCTACATCCTGGAGTCGTTTGGAGGCTTCATAGCATTTATACGTCTGTGGACATCACTGCTTATCATCGAACCAACAGGCCAGGCTGTAATTGCCATAACTTTTGCCAACTACTTGGTTCAGCCGCTCTTCCCCACCTGCGAGCCTCCGTATTCTGCTTCTCGGCTCATTGCTGCTGCCTGTATTTGTGAGTAACGTGTACTTGCTGTTGCTCTACACCCTTGTTTTTCACATTCTTGTTGTCTTTCTCACTGTGCTGTTCTCTCTTCCTTTCTCACAATGAGATCTGATAAGCTGTTGAGACCCATTATGGTCGAACTTTAAAAATGTCATGGGGTAGTTAATGAATAACTTGTTTTTAAGTTCAGGGAGCCTGTTCTTCTGGTTCTGTGGTGCCTCTCCTCATATAACTGTTTCACTTGGATACCTTCAGCAGCCTCATTAGACATGCCACTCTAAACATTTCTGTTGCCATGACTTCACCAAACTTTTACTCCTCCCCACTAATTCGTTCAAGTATTGATAGTTTTTTAATTGCCATCTTTAGGGAGTAACTGATGTTGCTTGTTGTCAGCATTCCATTGTTGTCATTCACTTTAAGGCTGGAAAGCATTGCATCACTTTTAAAATGGGAGCATGTTTTAAAACACTAGACATCATACACTTGCTGACTTTGTAAATGGTTGCAGAGAAAAACTGAGTATCATACGCTAAAAGCCTGAAGATGCCACATTACCAGACTTTGTCGTTCCAACAAACAACAAATTAACTTGCTAGGCGATGCACAACAAATTAAAACGATGTTTGATATCCTCTGACTGGATGGAATCATAGTCTTAAGCTAAAAAAGCTCTGACTGCCTAAAATCTGCAGACTGACTCTGACTTTCAGAGTTGACTTGTCCAAACTGCAAATCGGGGCAAAAATCTGTGTAGTGTATTCCAGCCTTAACTTGTCAGAGTACTTGTCAACATATATATATGTTCTTATGCTAAAATGCTTTCTGGTCATGATATTACAGGCCTGCTGACCTTTATTAATTCCGCTTATGTTAAGTGGGGTACCAGGGTGCAGGATGTCTTCACGTATGCTAAAGTGCTGGCCCTCATCGTCATTATTATCACAGGGATAGTGAAATTGTGCCAAGGTAAAAAAAAAATGCACCTGCGTCTACACAATCAGGCATATCTCTTTAAGATGTTTTTGCATGATAGCATTTGCATGATTGTTTTGCTTGTTTGCGTCCAGGCCAAATGTTGCTCTCTCATGAGTTCTGAATCAGTTTAAAGGGACAGTCACTCAAAAAAGAAAATTCTGGCATTTGTTCACCCTCATGTCATTCCAAATCTGTATAGCAGATTTTTTTTTTTCTGCAGAACACAAAAGAAGATATTTTGAAAAATGTGGGGGTTTTTATACATAAAAAGGTAACCAAAACCATGTGATTACCAACATTCTTCAAAATTTCTTTTGTATTCTACAGAAGAAAGGAAGTCAAACATTCTTGAAATTACATAAGGAGTTTTGACAGAATTTTACATTTTGGGTGAACTACAGCATCCCTTCAAGACAAAAATAAATAGTTTCTCTCATTGGCTATTTTTTTTTTTCATTATTTTTTATTATTTCCTTAGTTTATTTAACAGGGAAAATGCACACTAATAAGCATGACTGTAAATGTGCAAGAATTAGCCTAAAGGCTATTTTTCATTTGTAGTCCCTAAGCAGAATGTACAAAATTAAAGTATGCATAGTATGTTAAATATATAAATCCATCTAACACTATAAGAGGAAATCCACAATACAACACGCGTTCACATACATATTGATCTTGAAAAGCTGTTAATCGTTTCAGTACTTTGGTAATGTTTCTCACACAGGTTTCACAATGAACTTTGAGGATTCATTCCAAGGCTCATCTCGTGACCCAGGAGATATCGCTTTGGCATTGTACTCAGCTCTTTTCTCATACTCAGGCTGGGACACGCTTAACTTTGTCACAGAAGAGATTAAGAACCCTGAAAGGTACTGCTCTGAGACAAACTTGACCCTCAGTTCCTGTTCCTGTTGTAAAGATACAGTAGGTAAAAATAGGTACTGATAAGATAGCTAACACATCTGTCCATGCATGTCCCAGAAACCTTCCTCTCTCCATTGCAATCTCCATGCCGATTGTTACGATAATCTACATCCTTACAAACGTGGCCTATTATGCTGTGCTGGACATGAGTGCCATCCTCGCCAGTGATGCTGTCGCTGTGGTGAGTTCATAGACTTCTGTGTTGTCATAATGTATGTAGAGTCTGTAGTGTAACAGCTAATGTTTCCTAATCGTCCCATAGACTTTTGCAGACCGCACTTTGGGAGTGATGAGTTGGAGCATCCCTATTGCGGTTGCTTTATCCTGTTACGGAGGTCTAAATGCTTCTATCATCGCTGCATCCAGGTCAGTCTGAAACTTGATTTCTACATACCATCACAGAACTCTAGCTTTAGTCTAGAGACTAAAATTCAGATGCATTTTGAAAATGGCCCTGTATAATTTCACTGGCTTTATGGTTTTATTATTCCACTTGAACCTCTGCTTTGTTCTTCAAGTTTATTCTTAATGACTGGTGTTAACCGCGAGGAGGAACAAAGCTTAGTTCAGCTCCTGTGGTTTTTTTATAGGGAGCTGCTCAATTGCTCACACCATCTGGAGCTGCTTTGTGGTAATGACCATGTGGGGGCTCATGTCACTCTTCCATGTGGAAGTGCTGAGGATTTTTGGGAGTGTTGAGAAAACATACACACATAATGGGAATTCAGATGCAAAATTCATGTTTATATCTATAGCACTTGTTTATTCAGGTGTTTCATGTATGATATGTAAGCTTATGCTTATGTGCTTTTACAGTTGATTTTGTTTTAAGGTCAGCAATGTGCAAGTATTTGAGTCAATACAATCTTGATGTTTTGTATCTTTTGTCTGAAGTATTTTTGTGCACTTATGCATTTGGTTTGCATAATCGGTTTGATTTCTCAGTATTTTTGATTAGGTGCAGTAATATTTTAAAATCATTGATATATTTTGTAAGGTTTATTTAAAATTAGTTTTATTTTTTCAATTTCATTTCAATTTAAAGTTTTAGTTATTTTTGTTTTCCTCTGTATTATTTGTTTCATTGTCTATATAGTTCAGTTTTAGTTATTTTAGTACATCATATTAAACTAAATTGGCAACTAGCTGAAATAAAAAATGTTACAATTTTGTATATTTTATTTCCGTTTTTTTCCCTGAGTTTTTCAAGTAACTTTTTTTATGGTGTTAGTTAACTTTAATAATCCTGATTAGGTGCACATATAGAAAATGCGTTTGAATAAATAGTGAGTCTCTTGCTGCTGCAGGCTATTCTTCGTGGGAGCTCGAGAAGGTCATCTTCCAGATGCTTTGTCTATGATTCACGTGGAGAGATTCACACCAGTTCCCGCTCTTCTATTTAATGCAAGTGCATTTCAGTTACAATTAACACCACATGCATTGTAACATTCTCTTTTATCAGTATGATTTCCTGTGACTTTTTTATTCCTTTTTAAAATATTTAAATTAAGTTTCTATTATATACTACATTTAGCTCTACAGACATAGATGCAGTTGTAGAGTCTCTCTGTCTGGGACATTTGAGGTTTTCTGTCTCCATCTAGTGGACCAAGTCACTTAGGTTTTCTTTCTGTGTGCAGTGTGCCATGGCCCTGATCTACCTTACAGTTGAGGATGTTTTCCAGCTGATTAACTATTACAGCTTCAGTTACTGGTTTTTCGTGGGCCTATCTATTGCTGGGCAGATCTACCTTCGCTGGAAAGAGCCAGACAGGCCCCGACCACTGAAGGTGAGGAAGTAGAGACTGTATAGATGAAAATAAAAATGTTTGCATAGCTTTTAAAGATAACATGCAGAAGTATGTGTGATCCATTACTGTGTATTTTTAACACATAAACTCATTACAAACAGCTGTACTGTTATATACACTACTGTTGTACAGTTTGGGGTTAGTTATTTTTTTTTTTAAATTCTTTTATTAAGCATTAAGACTTTTATTCAGCAAGAACATTAAACTGTAAAGACATTTACAATGTTACAAAAGATTTCTGTTTCAAATAATTGCTATTCTTTTAAACTTACTTGATAATCAAAGAATCCATGAAAGAGTGTATCCTGGTTTCTAAAAAAAATAATTAGGCACGAAAATTGATAATAATAAGAATTGTTTCGTGAGCCCCAAATCAGCATATTGGAATGATTTCTGAAGGATCATGTGACACTGAAGATTGAAGTAGTGGCTGTTTAAGCTTTGCCATCACAGGAATAAATTACATTTTAATATATATTCTAACAGTTATTTTAAAGTGTAATAATATTTCACAATATTACCGTTTTTACTGTATTTTTGTACAGTAAAAAGTGCAACCTTGGTGAGCAATATGAGACGTCTTTCAAAAATATTGAAAAATCTTACTGACCCCAAACTTTTGAATAACTGGTCAGTTAGGACTGATTCAGAAATTTGAAATATTGAGGGAAACCGAAACGACAGATTTAGCCAGGAGTTTCTACCCTAATATCAGGTGCAATTTTGTAACATAATATATGAATTAATGTTGTTTTCCTCTCCTTCATGTCTTCGTGCATACAGTTGAGTCTGCTGTATCCCATCGTCTTCTGCTTGTGTGTTGTGTTCCTGGTGGCTGTGCCACTTTATTCTGACACACTGAACTCACTCATTGGAATTGCTATTGCTCTTTCTGGAGTGCCTGTTTACTTCTTGGGTATCTATCTTCCAGAGTCCAAGCGCCCACCCATCATCACTAAACTGTTATGTAAGTACCACAGCCTTTAGCAGTGAAACTTTAAGGTTACACTTTATTTTAAGGTGTCCTTGTTACAGTGTAATTATACATTTAAGTACTGAGTAATATTATTTAACTACATGTACTTACTATATGGTTAAGGTTAGGATTAGGGTTTGGCTTAGGGTTACTTGCATGTAATTATGCATAATTTATTATAGCAGCAAGTACATGTAACATGTGTAACAAGGACACCTTAAAATAAAGTGTTACCAACTTTAATCTGTTCTTTAATTACACTGATTTACAGCCAAAATGACAATGACAGTAATTCTTTTTCACATGTGTCTTCCTTACACAGGTGCCATCACCCGTTTCACCCAGTTCACCTGTTTTTGTGTGCTCACTGAGTTGGACACTGTTGACTAGAACACTTGCACCTCTTTGACCCACAAACCCACTGGTTCGGGGAGAGGAAACCAATATCTGGAGCAACAGGAAAAAGATCTTCCACACTTTTAAAGGCACAGATGCACTCTTAATGTCACTGCGTTGGATTCTTCTTTTTCTTTATTATAAAAGGGTTCTGCTATGGTCACGGTGCACTGCAGTATTAGAAATATGACCTTAAGAACCATATGGCATGAAAATGAAGGCCATTTCAAAGCTCCGGTTCATAATGGTACAGGAGCGCTCATGATGCAAACACCATCTGTATTCCTCTCAGAGAACATGAGGACATGAACAGGATGCAGTGGTTTGTGTGCCATTACGAAGAACATGGCCAAGAACTAGACTATTTGTTTTTGTAACATTCACCCCCCTTTTTTTTAATCTAACATGGTTTTATTTTAGAATCTAGTTTTTAAAATCTGTCACTTTATTTATCCACTTTAAGTGAAAGAGATTTGGTTTGATTTTGATTTTATCTTCCTTATTGTGATTTACTTTCACACAAATGTGTCAGTTCTCCTTTAGTATTTGAAGTTTTCGTGTCTTGGTCAGAGGTCAGTCCTGTGTAATTGCCCAAATGCCTTAGCTGGTTTTTAGAGGGAAGGTGATTGTATGCATTTGAACATTCAAATCTGCTGCTAGGCTTCTGTACATGTAATGAAGCATCACATGTTTGCTTGTGGAAGGTTTGGAAGGATTAAAGATGAAGAGTACATCAGATGTGCTGGAAACATTTGTCGACTCAATCTAGGAATGTTTTTAAGTGTCTTTATTCTTGGTTTGGACCTCTATTATCTGTGTTCTTGAATTCTGTTAACTTCTATTTCAGACATTTGTTTTAAACTGAAAATACAGACTGTCCAAATGAATTCATATTACAATACTAAGTGTCATTCAGTTTCCATAAAAATCATCCTTAAATGTACATTTGCCAAACAAGCAATACCTTGTTACTGGTAAAAATCCCAGTAAACTCAGGATGGAACTCCAGATGTGATTTAAAGGTTATTCTGATAAATGTTTACCTTGTAGCATGAAACACACTGAATAGCTTTCAAACTATTGTTATTTGCCTTTATGTACAAGTGTTTCTATTAATTTATTTGAAAGAATTTCAATAAATCCTTTTTGCTACCAGACAAGAACTGTTTAAATAATGATTCATGAGATTTTCAGTTTAATTCTGAAGTCTTTATTTTTTTTATACACATCTACATATTTACAGGTATTTTATTTTTCACCCCCTAGATACGGGGAACGTATAAACACTACACACATAACTGACAACACAAAGCACCCCACACTTACACAAACTCAAAATATCACCATTTTCTCTCCATACTATCTTCACATCAATCGCAAATAGTAAATCACTCGCCTCACTAACGCGCAAATCAAAGCAACCCACACAAGTACACACACACGGGCTACCACATACATTCACTTTTGACAAAAGAACATACAGCTTCACTCAACACACGTCAGTAAAAATGGCCTCTCTCATGCTCGTATCCACACACAGAGGCTCTCAGTCAGAATCATTATACTCTCGTTCCTCCTCGTCTTCATCTTTGTCATTCTCCAACTCCTCCATCATGTCCTGCTGGTAGCGTTCCCAGCTCCTCCTGCTGTACGAGTGCTCTTCACTCCAGCAACCTGCAAAGAAAAATACATTTGATATATGATGATAATCACATTTTATTTAAAAAAAAAAGCAAACCAGTTGAGGCAACTGTTTTACTTTAATATTATACTCTTTTTAGAATCATGACATAATATTGGCTGCTATAACACACCATAAGCCAAATCAACTACAAACTACACTTTAATAAGAAGCTCTTTGTTTTGCTTCTTGATTTTTTTAAAAAAGAAATGAACCTATAAAAAACAAAACAAACTTTAAAAATGAAGGGCCTGAGAGATACAAATAGCTTAGACTTATGACCTCCATAACGCTCCTCTGCATCACAGTCATCCTCACTGCTCTCATCTGGGTAATCATTTCTCCAGTTGGTTTCAGCATTCTCATCATCCTCATCTTCATACACCTCTTCCTCCCAGGCCACTTCATCAGGGACCTGTATATTTGAAGAGAGGAAATAAAGACAAACGAAATCCAAGTAAACATGAAGGTTATCTTTAACATTTATTAAAACTAAAACTATAAAAAGGCATTTGTTAATTGAAATAATGCTAAAATAAAACAATATAAATATTAGATTAAAAAAACAAAAAAAATGAGTAATGTCGCTTGCAAACTAACAGAACTTTAAGTTGAAGCACTAAAATCACTAACAAGAAATAAAAACTAGATGTCAACTAAATATAAGAAATTAAAGCTCAATCGTAATATTAAAAAAATAAATAATAATAATAATAATAATAATAATAATAATAGACCAAATAAAAGTGCTAAAAATTTAACTAAAACTGAAAATATAAAGCAAAAGCTAAAAAAAAAAATAATAATAATAATAATATTATTTATATATATATATATATATATATATATATATATATAATTCATCAAACTATAACAGTATATAAATAATA